>CAEGAE010000785.1:0-29296 GCA_903067095.1 Girardinus metallicus
CTCATTCCACAACATTCAATACCTGTGAATTATATATTTTAAAAAAAATTATATATATATATATATATATATATATATATATATATATATATATATATATATATATTAGAAATTTAAAGGTGACCTATTATGCAAAATACATATTTTGCACGTTTGTACTTCCTTTCAGTTTTTAACTGCTTCTAAAAACATCTAACCATTGTTTTGGTAACAAGTTATTGTCTGAAAGACGGGCCATATCAGAACCTTCCCAATTGTTGAGTCACAATCAACCTGCATTGCGTTGTTACCTAGCAACCCAACATGAACTACAGCATGTTCAGCTGGTTTTACCGCTTAATGCGCTGCACAATGGCTGCTGGAAAGGAGAATTGTTCTGTTGTTGACTTACCATCCAGAAACCACATGCTACATTCTTTTTTGGTTGTGCAGGAGGCGCCACTTCTGCTTTGCAAAATATGTATGGTTGTATAACTGCACATGTGTTGCAGCCATTTTCACATGTGAGTGTAAGCGTTGAGTTGGTGGGCGTGGCCAGCAGCTTATTTAGATTTAAAGAGACAAGACGCCCTAAAACCGCTCAGAATAGGCAGAACTAGCCAGACTAAAATCTCATGATCAAAAACTGTATTGAACGTGTTTTGTATCGCCCATCGACCTATCAGGGCCTGACCAAGGAAGCAAAGTAAGTCATGTAATTTTAGATACATGACTCTGAGACTTTTTAAGGATGCGTGGACACCCTGTTAGGTGAAGAAATGAATGAGACCTTTGCGCCATCTTGTTGAAGCTGGGTTAAGCTGCAGATCCCGGAGGATGCTGGGTCATCAACGGCTTCCGGTGGTTTGACCCAAATATGATCTGTGGAGCTCACAGCGGAGCCCGCCTGTTTAAAAGGCTCATTCCCAGTAATTTGTGGTTGTGGGTCCTGACTGACCTCCTTAATGTGTGCTTCCTCCTCAGCAATCGACCTTCTCTACTGGAGGAACGTGAAGCAGTCCGGCGCCGTGTTCAGCAGCGCCCTGCTGCTCCTGTTCTCCCTGACCCAGTTCAGCGTGGTCAGTGTCGGAGCCTACCTGGCTCTGGCGGCGCTCTCCGCCACCATCAGCTTCAGGATCTACAAGTCTGTGCTGCAGGCTGTGCAGAAGACCGACGAGGGGCATCCTTTCAAGTGAGGGGACCGGATCGCCGGCCTGGGAGTCGTTTTGACTCCACAGAGGCTAAAAAGATATTTTATGATTTCATTTCCAGGGCTTATCTGGAGATGGAGATCGCTCTGTCTCAGGACCAGATCAGTAAATACGCCGATAAGATCCTGCTGTACAGCAACACCTGCATGAAGGAGCTCCGCAGGCTGTTCCTCGTTCAGGACCTGGTGGATTCTTTGAAGGTTTGAACACTGTCATTGCTTTTCGTTTTGTTGCTGTTGAGATGAAATGTTTGCTTAAAGATGGCTGTGTTTAGTTTGCAGTTCTGATGTGGCTGCTGACCTATGTGGGTGCACTCTTCAATGGCCTGACACTGCTCATCCTAGGTGAGATCATCTCTCTGATGCACTGATGATGACTCACACGATGAAGTCTTTCACTGTCATTTGTTTTGTTTAAGCCACTTAGACTTTTCTACAAAATTACACTCACTTTAATCAGGATAAAATCCTCTCTAAAAACCCTCTCTCCATCTCATGCCTCTATTGACATTATATAGGAAACTGTATATCCTTCAAGAGGTGATTTCTTGCAACTTTTAAACTGATCTACTGAGGAGTTTGGGAAATTATGGGATTAGTTTTGAAGTATTTCCAGGTTAAGAAAGCAGATTTCCAGGCTTTATTCTTCATCTCGCTGTCTAAATGTTGTGTCTTTACTTCTGTGTAGGGCTACAACTAACGATTATTTTAGTAATCGTTTATTCTAACAATTAATTGATTGAGCTATTGACTAATCCAACGATTAATTGATAAATCAACTATTTTGATGATTAATCGGATAAAGAATTAACACCTCCTTTCCTTGTGTCCTTTATTCTGTCCTTGCATAATTCCTTCTCCACTTCCTTTTTGCTTGGTTTTCTCCCAGGTTCGTTTGATTTCCATCCTTCCTTTCCTTCTTCCAGCACTCCTTCCCTTAATGCATCATTTATTTGTCCTTCCTTCCCTCCTTGTTTGCTTCCTTACATCATTCCTTTGTCCTGTTATCCTTCTTCCTCTTGTCTTGACTTTCAATCCTTCCTTTTTTCTCAAGTCCTTCCATCCTACCCTCATTGTTTGTTATTCCTTCTTCCCGCTTTCCTCTCTTCTCTTCCTCATTGTATTTTTCTTCCTTGCATTCAATCTTTCCTTCCTTGTTTCTTATTTGCCATAAAGTTCCTGCAGGCTTCACCAACTCAAATTTAAGACTTTTCAAGACCATTATGAATAAAACTTAGGGCCGAAATCGTCACAGAAAAATGTTTGAACGTCGTTCAGCCAACTGCAGATAAACTTGCATTTATCCCTGATAGACGCAAAAAAGCTAACGAGCTAGCAGGTGGATTAGCAGCTAGTTAGCGGTAGCCTCAAGTCACACAACGTAATTGAGATTAATCTGCCTGATAGAAAAGTAAAATATTACATTGAATATACAAGATTAAATATTCATGTCGAGACAAAATTTAAGACCTAGAAATAATATATCAAAGGCCAACTTACATTGTTTTAGTTTAAGACATTTTAAGGACATAGTTGTATATACATGTAAGTGTTTTAAAGTTTCAATGTTCAATTTATTACCATTTTTATATTTTTCTTCAAACATGAAAGGCTGAACACCAGAAAGTTGAGTTTTGGATTGAAAAAATGTTCTGGATCCCTGCTTGAACCATAAGCAAGACGTTAACAGGGTTTTTTTTTTTTTTAAACCAGTTTGTTTTTGCTGTCAGTTTACATCCGTTTATGATTTTTTTAAAAAGTGTATCACTCTTTATGGAGTTTCTTCCAACTTTTCAATTTGAGTAACATCTGATGGACTTTTTCCCCTCTATTGACTCATGTTCCTCTGCAGCTGTGGTGTCCATGTTCACTTTGCCTGTGGTTTATGAAAAACATCAGGTAAGAGCAGAAACATCTCGGTTCATTCCCGGTGTGGAAAAACGTGTGCAGCCTTATAAACAGGTCTGTTTGTTTATAGGCGCAGATTGATCAATATGTGGGACTAATACGGACCCAGGTCAACTCTGTGGTGGGGAAGTGAGTAATGCGACGCCAATTTTTATTTATTTATGACTATATTGCTTTGTTTAGGTCTAAATTGGACTGAAATAAGGTTAGAGAAGAACTTTTTGTTCAGATTAAAATAAGGTTTTACTCCTTTGCAACAAGAACCTCATGATCATCGTTCTTTGTTTTAATATTTATAATGCTAAATTGTTTACATGCTTCATGGGATTAAGAGTGTTTTCACACCTGATAGTCAGGTAGATTCATTTTGATTGGGAACCAAAGTTGTAACATTTATTAAATTTTAAGTTGGTGCATTTCGCTTTCACACTGAACTGAGTTAAACAAACCAAACCTTTTCAAAACCTGTTCCCCTCCTCGCCTGTGGTGGCGCTGCACCAAGAATCACTGTAGGAAACAACAAAAACCTCCGGAGAAGACACTGAGTTCAACTTCCTTCTTCACAAAATGTAAACAAAAATGGAGTGGCATCTTAGCAGTTGTTGGATTTCTCTTTTGCCATTGGTAATAGAACACGAGCCATTTCTCCCTCCATCGTTAGACTAGCCTGTTTGTTTTGGATGCATTTCCCAGAATTCCCTGGGCTATAGTGCACTTCCTGCTTTTGAAGCGCCAGAATTCACTTAGTTCGTAGGTGGACCAGAGTTCACTTTTTTGGTCTTCGTCAGAGTTTGTTTATGCATTCGCAGAGCATTCTGGGTAAATACAACCAAAACAAGCGTGCGAGTTCTGCGCCAGCAGGAGAAACGGCTCCTGGTCTTCTACCAAAGACAAAAGAGAAATCCTGCCGCTGCTAAAAATCTGACACCGCGCCATTTTTGTTTATATTGTGTGAAGAAAGAAGTTGTGCTAATGTCTTCTTCAGAGATTTTCATGTCATTTCCTTCAGTAGTTCTTAGTGCAGCGCCCCCACAGGCAAGGAGGGGAACAGGTTTTTCAAAAGGTTTGGCTCGTTTGACTCAGTGCAGTGTGAAAGCGAACCAGCAGCAGCTGAAAATATAACAAATGTTTCAAACTTTGGTTTCCAACGGAACCAAGTCTACGGAACCATCAGGCGTGAAAACACCCAAAAGCGAATCGAATTAGATACTTTTTAGAATCTCCAAACTTAACTTTACAGACAAAAATTAGCAGCAGTTCAACTTTATTCATCGTTTTAACCAAACATTGAGCATGTATGAGATTTTACTGGTTGAAATAAAATCTTACCTCAAGCTTTTTCCTGAAAACGACGCACCAAATCTCTGTGTCTTTTTCTGTCCAGGATCCAGGCGAAGATCCCCGGGGCCAAGAGGAAGGAGGAGTAATCCTGTCCGAGTCACCTTGAAGCTGACGTTCTGGTCCAGCTCCGAGTCGGGCTCCCGGCTGAGGGGCCCGATCATCATCTGTGGGGCGTAGTGCTTTGTCATCTTGGTGTTCTCTAAAGCATCCACTGGAGAAGCCTTCACCCTGTCTATAGCAGTCCAACACTAACACACAGTCACAGTAGGTGTATAATCCTGCTTCTAGGTAGACAACTACACAACTCAAAGACAAAAAAAGAACCTGTTTGTGTTGCTTATTATGAAGTGCATGAAGTCGAGCCTTGGGTAAATAATATTTGATATCTTTTGTGCAGTTTTGAAATCACGCTACATTTTTGCTTTGCAGTGTTTAACCACAACTTGTAACGGTTTGGCCCCAAGAGGCTGAAAGCCCACAGACTTCCTCCGCTGCCAGTGTTAAATACTGCTTCATGCCTCTGAGTTAGCAGTCGGGGCTTTTCTCAGTATGTCAATATAATATATAAATAATAAGAATTTCCTTTCGGTGTTTCCAAGCACAAGATAATTTACGATATGCGTGTTAGATGTGGTAATCGTAGGGGTTTTGCTCTTTGTAATAATCATAAGGAACAACACACGCGCTCACGTTAGGTACCGTTGTACAAGTATGAAGACAAGGTGATATTAAGCTTGTTTGAATAACTGTCCAACTTTGTATTTCGTTCAGCTATACTCTGTAGTTCTTTAGACCCTGGACTCTAACTATTTGCACTTACAGTATGTATTTAATTACAGGAATAATGAAAAAATAAATGTACCTTGATGTAACACCTCCTCATCCACCTCACTGGTTCTTACTACCAGCTTACTGGAGTCTCTGGTGGAGCTCTCATGTTGAGTCTTGGTTTGGTGAGCTATAAATACGAAGCTCTGGATTCTGGCACTGACGCACAGCAGAGTGCTGCGTAGACGTATTTAACTTGAGTCAGGGGTCACAATGAGCCTGTTTGAAATAAAGACTGACAGGACTCATCTGTTTCAAACAACTATTTTTACTGCAACAAAATCGGGATCAACTTAAAACAGCTCTTTGAGGTAAACAGGGAACTCCTGCAGTAGAAATAAAATACAGAGCCACAAAAAGTCTTATTTAAACGTAAAAATGTAACGTTTACATCTAAAACAGATGCTCATTATTATCTGTATCGGTTTGTTTAACGATTGAGCAAAATGGGTGAATGGAGCTGGAAGAGAACACCTCGGGCCTCTCCACTTCCTCGTTCTGCAATGTCCATTCTGAGAGACGGGTCAACCTGCGGGTCAAGGACAAGCTTCAAGACAACGGATCAGAACCGCAGCAGCAGAATCAATTGTTAAAGTACATCTTTTAAGGTATTTTTTATAAATGAAAAATTAGAAGAATACCATTTTATTTTATCCGATTAATCTATAAATTGTCAGAACAATTGATTTAGTGTCAGAAAAATCAATTAATCAGCAGAATAATTGATTATTCGTCAAAATTATCAATTAATCAGGAAAACAATCGACTTTCTGAATAATTAAGTGTCAGAACAAGCAATTAAATGTCAAACTAATCGATTAATCATCAGAATAATCGATTAAATGTTGGAATAATAGACTAATCATCAAAATTATTGATTAATCGGCAGAATAATCGATTAAGAGTCGGAATTACTGATTAATCAGTAGAATAGTCGATTAATCGTCAGAATAATCAATTAATTGTCAGAATTATCGATCAGCAGACTTATTGATTATGAGAATAATTGATAAATTAATTGATTAATCGTCAAAATTATAAATCAATCATCAGAAAAGTTGATTATCAGTATAATCTACCAAGTGTCAAAATATTTGATTAAACGTCAGAATAACTGATTAGGTGCCAGAGCAATTTATAAGGTGTCAGAATAATTGATTGTTTGAATAAATTGATAAATTAATCGATAGCTAAAATAGGGTTGCAGCCCTACACATCTGTACTATACCTGGTCCCACTTCGCGTAGTTCTCGTGGTTTGTTGGAGTGACGGCTTCTCTCGGAGGACACCTGATGAACAGTCTGCAGCGCAAACAGAACCGTGTTACTGGTTCTGTTGAAGTGTCGGTGTTTTCTGTGCTGGTGTGCGTCTGACCTGGTCAGGCCGTCCCGGCAGTCGTCCTGCAGCTGGCAGATCCTTTCAGGGGTCCGGTGCAGAGTGCTGCTGGGTCCGTTGCACAGCAGGCTGTTGATGGCCATCCGTAGAGCGTTTATCTGAAGGAAGACAATCACACACGTCGGTAAAAGAATGAAAAAAGGCAACGGCTGCACTGACATTTACCACAAGACTGCGCAAATTAGAATTGTGAAAATAAATTCACTTTATGGAAATACGCTAATTTCCCGGAAAACAAACCTTTTCCGTAAAACGTTTGTTTTTCAGCCGTGTCAAAACTGGTGCTACAGAAAAACTTTTTCAAGTCACACCAGTTTGTAGCCGGGTTTTCACAGGCTAAGAGCTGAATGTGCTGTAAACATTAAAATAGATTTTAACTGTTCATTACTTAAGCTGGGGTTCTGAAATTCAAATGGGAAAAACTTTAAACTGACAATCAAACTAGATCAGTAAGTTTAGAAAATCAAAGCCAGACGTGACGCCTTGTGTCAACATTAAACATCTAAAAGGGTGAAAACTTAACATTTACTAAAAAATACGTAGAATTTAGAACAAATCATAGGGATGAAACTAACTATTATTTTTGTAACCAATAATTCTGGCGATTAGTCGGATAAAGATATCGGTATATTCTGCAGGTTTTTCATTTAAACCTTTTTCTACAATATTACAAGTACTTTAAATGTGCAAATAAATAATCAAATTCATGTATTAGATAAGAAAATAAATATTTTCTTGCCTAAAAAGCAACAAAATATTATTCTTTTAATGAATCTTAACCAGGTGGAGATAAAACTACGCCACTAAACTAAAACATAATTAAAACCAAATAGTTTTTAATCTTAAATGCAAAAGGTATATTTATTTTGTATAGTTTTGGCTCAATTGTTGTTGGGTTTTTTTTTCTAGCAAAAAGCCTTTTTTGAGTCTGTATACTCCAGTTAATCCATTACTAAATTAGTTGACGATTACTTGAATAATCAATTAATCACGATTAATCCGATTAATCATTTCAGCTCTAACAAATCATAACTGATTGAGTCTGAAATACGTTTTTATTAGCATTTTTCCTGTTATTACTGATAACAGTCGTTACCTCAATGATGTCCATGACATCAAACTTGACGTCAAAGGCCAGTTCGATGTCGTTCTCAGGCAGGATGGGCTCCTTCGTCAGGCTGTTGAAGCCCAGGCCGCAGAGGGCCCCGGTGTAGTAGCTCCGCTCTTCGTTTGTGCTGCGTAAAGGTTAAAACGGCTGGGCAGTCATCCTCACTGAGGCCTGTTGCATATTTGGCTGCAGCAGCATGGTGGGGTGAACAAACCGTAACTCCATGACGGGAGTGAAGAGCATCATCACCAGACCAGGCAGTCCAGGGATGTCGGGCAGGATGGACGTATCGTTCAGCATGATGTGCGAACCTGTGAGCAAAACACCGATTTATCGCCTTCATCCACAGAGCTGATGTACTCCGACTTTACCTCAGACACAATACATACAAGGTTTGCACAGTTTTCCCACTGTAACATCCACGCACTACTGAAGCATTTTAAGGTAAGTTTTTAAACTTTTCCAGCACCAAGCTAAACAAATTAACTAAAAAAAATGACAGTTTTAATTCACTATTAGATGTTAGCATTTATTACTGCTACTAATAATGCATTGATAGTTTTCTATATCCTACAGCAGGAACAAAATAAAGTAAAATATAACAAAATGTTATGCTTTGAAATGTCTCACCCTTTACATCTGAAAGGTCTGAGAACAAAACACAAATTTAACAGAAAAATCCCCCAATTTCAATAACATTTAATATAAAAAACAAGACAATATTTATTTAAATTTTGCAGGTTAATAAGTCATTAGGAATGAATCAATATTCGTTACATTGAAACAATCCAAACAATGCATTAACACAATAAACAAACAAAGTTATTAAAAAAATTTTCTAAAAAATCTTCTTGCTAAGTTTTCTGGCATTTAGCAAATACAAATAATTTAGGTTATTCTAACTAACCTAAAACAAGAAAAGTTTAGTCTAATTTAACTTCAGACAGTAAGAAAATATGTCTCTATTCGTATGGAAATATCCGGTTTCAACTGTAAATTACGTTTTCAAATTAAGGCTTTTAACTGAGTGTTAGATTCCATTTTAACATCAAGTACTTCCATGGGTTTTATACATAAATCAAGCACTTTTCAAACCTTGAAAACACCTAGTTGAAATTACGAACCCTGCGCATGAAAACACGGTGATACAGCTCAAGCTTCAACATTAAGTTATTTTTTTTATTCCGAACCTGAAGAGTTGATGGCCACGACCCCGGCCACCATCATCCTCTGATGTTTGAAATGCGGGTTTTCATTCAGAGTCACGCCGTTGATGCTGCTTTTCTCTACGGAAACGGTCCTGCAGGACGACGTGCCGCTCGTCAGCAAGCGTCAGGAAATTTAACTTTACTTTCAGCGCTAGATTCTTACCTGTAGCGGGTTTTCCTGCTCAGACTGTAGAAGTTTGTCTGGTAGGAACTTGAAGGCGCGGCCAGATTTACCTGAATGATCAGAAGAAAAGACAGATTTATCAGGCAAACATCATGAACTCCAAGAACCTGGATGCAGAAAAGAGTCGGTGAAGTGCTGCCACCTAGTGGACAACGCCTGTAATTGAAGCGACAATGTTCTTCATTGCAACTCGCTTCATCCAAACTAAAATTACTAAATTTTTCAGAGTTATTAAAGTATCTGCGTTTCCGACAAACCATAAACTTACATAATTGTGAAGTTTGCAAAAGCAGTGTGTAGAGCTGGAACTAACAATTATTTCAGCTGCTGATTATTCTGTTAACCGATTTATTAGACAAAAAAAATTTCATTCAAGTTCTTTTTTACACCATACTAGAAAAATATGCAAATAAATAAATAATTAAATCCTTTCTTTACAGTAATAATAGAAACATTTTACTGCATAACATTCCTTTGGGGACCCTGGATTGTTTGTAACAAAGAATAAATACGCAGCTAAATAAATACTTCCAGCATCAACATGAAAAGCTCAACCATTTCTGCTCGACTTACCAATCAAGTGTAAAGCTAATCTTTGGATTAATTGATAAAAAAATTAGATTTTATTTTTTTTAACATTTGAACCAAGTGAAGCTAAAATATTCCACTTGAAGAGTTGTGGGAACAACATATATATATATATATTTATCTTAAACGTAAAATGTAAATATTTTTGCACAGTTTTGGCTATTTTACTGCTCTCACTATGTTTCAGCAGTGAGCTTGTATACTCCAGTTAATCACTGAAATAATCGTTGACTAATTTAGAAATCAATTAATCGTTTCATCACGATTAATCGTTTGCCAAAGGTCTGTAGTTATAGTCGTGTTTCTCACTGCATCTCCATTTCACTGGGGACTTGAAGTGTTTTCAGTGATTTCGCATTTGCTGAGCTCATTAAAGTGCCTGTTGCAGCTTCCTGACAACCGGAGCAAAACGTTCTTACGTTTGTTTTGGAGCAGGACTTCGGGGTGCTGTTGAGCTGAGTCAGCAGGATGTTGATGGTCTCCTCGTCTTCCTTCTTGCGGGCTCTCCAGGACCGGTTGGCAGAACTGGAGCCGTATATTCCTTTCTCCAGGTCGTCGTACATCGACAGCAGGTCTTCGTGGCTTTGCTGAAACAGACAGGAAACATAGTTTTGTCAGTCCATCCACATAAATGTTAAGTCTGTAAAACTTTCCTCAAAATCTGACTGCATGGTTAATGTGAAAAAAAAAAACAAAAAGAGAGAAATTATTTTTAAGTAGAAATTACTGGGTTGATTAGCGTTGACTAGCGCTGAAACGATTAATCGAGATTAATCGATTATTGAGATAATTAAAATGAATAGATGCTCAAAAATATATTTTAAAATGCATTTAACTTTGTGAATATACTGCATATCGTATTATTCGTTCACTCTGCCACCGGATATATTCTAAATAATTCTTTGATAATTAAGAAAAAGCCAGGTTTCTTAGCTAGCCCATACTGGCATTTTAATTTTATAGATTATGTACAAATTTACGTTTGTTTAAATATGAACTGATGGAACTTGATACAGTCTGGACCCAACTGTTTTATTTACTTACTCTGCCTTTTCCTCTTGTAACATTATTTAAAGAAAGTCGTTTTAAACTGTTTTAAACTGTTTTTTTTCCTGAATTGAATTGTGACACTAAAAATCAGAAGGGAATGGCTAAACACTGAAAGCTTCGCTTATCTATTGATTGAATGTTAACTACATGCAAACTCAAAAAAATGGCAATTTGGTTACAGGACAAAATATTTATAGCAGTAAATAATCCAAAACTCTATATAAAAAAAAAAAAAAATACATTTATGATGAAAAACCTTCTTTATCTGTAAATACGTCCTACACAGAACTCCTCGAGTGGCATTCTTAGCTTCACCCGGTTCAAATCCCTTAAAAAGACCCTATTAAGCAGCTTTTTCTATCCAAATATTACATGAAAAGATCATGTATTGATGTCAAGTCAAGCAGAAAACACTGAGATTATCACATGTGGCTCTTAGGAATATATTTTAGTTGCAGATGCATCCTTTGCTACAAATGATTAAGCGTTTACTATACCAGTGGTTCCCAAAGATTTTCTGGGCCCCCATATTGATTAAAATAAACCCCCCCCCCCAAAAAAAAAAAACCCACAAACATCGTTCAACCAGACATAAACCTATAAACATATTTTGTTTCCAAACTCCAATGAAGTTTATTTCACACTTCAGGTTGCAACAAAACAAACTACAAACCATCTATACAGTGAAACTCTTTTGTGTAACTGTTTTTATGTTTTTCATTCAGCCATACCGAGCCCCCCCTGCAATGGCGCTGCGCCCTCCCCATGGGGCGCGCCCCACACTTTGGGAACCACTGTTCTAAAGGAAAAGCGTTGTATAATGTATAAAAAAATTAGGAGTGCACCGATTTATCGCCGCCAATTCCTTTAATTTTGGGAGATCAGCGATCGGTCGATACTTAACGTGAAGCCGATCTTATCCACCTCAGCGAAGGTCTAACAATCATCTTCTGTTCTGCAGTGAGAACGTCTGACTGACAGACCGGCCCACCGGGTCACGTCTGCATGTTTCTAGTGAACAACAGTCCCGCCAATGTTGCCAACTCGGCAATTTCTTGCTACCCTTAGCAACATTTCAGGCAGGAAAAAAAATAAAAAAATAAAAAAATCGGTATCTGCCAAAACCTGAATCAGCAGGTCAGGTTGTGTAAATAATCGGCGATCGTCCAGAAAACTGCCATCAGTGCACTCCTATAAAAATACTGGAGTGGTTCAATTTAAAATCTGCTGAATCGAATCAATTAATCATTTGTACAGCACATTTCAGCAACAAGGCATGTCTAAGTGCTTTACATGACTAAAAACACAAAGACGTAGAACTCAGTGAATATTTGAAACATTACATTTTGACAAGTGCCATCATTACATATCAGAATGTTGATTGATTTTTCATTGATTATGTTTCCAAAGAAACTCTAACCAGGTGGGTTTTAAGTCTAGATTTAAAGGAACTCCGTGTTTCAGCTGCTTTGCAACTTTGTTCCAGATTTGTGGTGCATAGAAGCTGAATGCTGTTTCTCCGTGTTTGGAGAAGCAGCATTAGACCTGATCTATTTTACATCTGATAACTGATCGGGATAACCGATTAAAATAATCGTAGCCGGGTGGCACCTGAGAATCGACGTTCTCCGCCGCCTTCACGGCGTGGCCCTCCGCCACCAGTATGTCCACCACGCTGGTGCTCTTCGCCTCCTTGTTGAGCAGCAGCTCCACCCGCATGACGCCGTACAGGATGGAGTAGAGCGACACGATGACCGACTGATGCTTCACCATGGTGGCGAAGCAGTCCCGGGCGCGGCTGCTCCACTTGTTTCCCAGTATGATGGACTGGGCCGACGGGCGCATCCCAGCGACCTGGAACTCATGGGCCTGAAAGAGGAGCGGGGGCGTGGGGTTTGCAATCATTTCGAGCTTCACGGAGGTTTAAGTGTCCAGGATGTGAAGTGAACCTGAAAGGGCTGAGCCAACAGATCGGAGGGAAGCTCTCTGAGGCTGCTGCTGGAAACGACGGCTGTGTTGCCAAAGTCCAGAAAGAAAACCTGGAAAAAGAAGGAAAAAACGTTTCTAACATCTGAATCACTTAATGCAGCTTCAAAATATCAGTTTTGAAGCTGCATTAAGTGATGCAACTTAAAAGCCGCATCATATGAACTTCTTCGTCTTGTATCCTTGATGAGGAGGTACGAGCTTGAAGACATTTCTCCGTCGTTCCTGCTGCAAGCTAAATGAAAATCAGCACTTTCTTCTTTGATTTCCAATTTTGACTTCCAACGATTCACTTCCTGCTAAAGAGCCCCCTGGTGGTTGAAGTAAAATCCACAGAAAAGCCACACAGGGCTAGAAGCCGCTTGGTACAAAGCGTGGGGGAAAAAGCAGCGTCTTAAAGTCCGAAAAATACGGCAATCGATTAGTTGGATAAAAAAGGTCATGTTCTGCAAATAAGAAAACAAAAAGATGCATCTGAATGCTTGACTTAGCATCAATACAGTGTCAACTAATCTGTTTATTATTTTGTGGATTAATAATTAATTCAATTTAAATAAATGTATTTCAACTGGGTGAATCTAAAACACTTCCACTTAATTAGTTTTGGGTAAAACATATTTTCAGACAAAGGTTCTTTTCTTTTCAATCTTACATGCAAAATGTAAGACTGAAAAGAAAAGAAGTAAGATTTCTTGCATAATTTTGGCTTAAAGCGACAGTATGAACGATAATAAGCTCAATGTACAACTCAAACATAAATGTCACCATTTGATGCGACGTACCGGATTATAGCAAAAGCTAAATCGCATCTTCAGTCACAAAAACACAATGCGACAGTAAATGTTTTTGTGTTTTGTGCCATTTTATAGCACAATTAAGTAACTATGTTACCTTCGTTGCTATAAAAATGCTGTGTATATAAAAAGTGACTGAAAAAAAATTAACTTTGCAATTTAATGCCTTAAAATTGGGCGTCTTTCTGTTAAAGAAGCTCCTACAGTGTCAGACATGTTGCCTTTAGCATGTTTATATTTTACTAATAAACAGTTCCTATAATAATCTCAGTAGAAAAACGTTTTTCATTATTTATTATTTGTATTTTTAATACTGAATTAAACAAGCTTATGTGGTTAAATGAAATTTTTTTTTATCGGATTAATCGATGAATCGTCAGAATAATAAATTACTAAAATAATCATGAGCAGCAGCTCTAATAGAATTCACTGATATTTTATTTATAATTATAAATAAAATATCATCACAATACACACATTTTTCCACTTCGAATTTAATAAATTTTGTGGTCTGCAAGTAGTTTAAATTTGCCATATTTGCTCCAAGGGGCAAAAGGTTTGAACGCCACAGATCTGTGGCATAAAGCATCACGAGAGGAAGCAAAGCCTCTAAAATTGATCCTGATTGGTCTTCACCTCCACTGTGTTACCGCGCATGTGCAGGATCTTGGCCCGGTAGTACAGACTCTCCTCGTTGGTCTCAGAGTACGGCGCCAGGCACAGCAGGTTGGGGTAAAGCGACACCGTCACAGGAGACAGAGTACATTTGTTGATCTCCGCCGTCAGTCGCCGCTGCTTTCCCAAGCTGGCTTCGTCCGCTGGGAACCCCCAGAAATGTCCCACGTCTATCACCTGCAACGAAAAAAACAAACAAACTTCTGCTTCACCTTCGGAGAAAAGCATCTAAATTTCTGCTAGCATCTCTAATTATTTTGGTTTGTGAAGCGACCTCGGTGATGTTCACCACAAACAGGCGGTTGGGCGGCAGCCGGTCGGGGTCAAGCTTGGTGCAGACCGAGTCCATCAAGGAGAGCGACTGGCTCTGGATGTCAGCCGTCAACCTGAAACACAAACAATAGTTACAAACTGAGCACATTCTGCACAAACATGCCAGATTTAGGGAATAAAAACCCCCCATCTTGACTATAATCTGATGTTTGGAGCCCAAACTCCCACAATGGACCCAGAATAATTGACATGACGCCCCATGTCGGCCCGTCACACTAACAAATGATCATGAAGTTATGAAGATAAATGACAATATTGTTGTTTTGAGACAATTTGCAAGTAATACACAGGTAATAACGCAAGAACACATTTGCTAAGATACAAACTTCAAGTTCTAATGAACATTTAGAACTTGAAGAACTAGAACAGGAACAGACTGATCCGCCATGCAGCTCAGCTGAATGACGGTGATGAGCTTGACAAGTGTTTATATCTTAAAAACAGAACCGCATAAAGTGCATTTTCATCCCACACTGGACTCTGTCTGCACCGTTCCTCTTTCCTGTTCTGGTACGGCCGCCATCTTTGTTTCTGTATCGACGGCTCCACTTAAGGATGACCAGCGGTGCCCTCTGCTGGATGGCGGCCAAACTACAACCCTAAAAGGAAGTCTAAGGAAATGTTATTAGTTGATCGATTCAAACTAAATTTTAATCCAAGGCTGCGTTCACACTGCAGTAGTGCGACCTGTGTCTGATCTTCTTATGACAGCAAGAACAACAGATCGGCTTTTTAATCGAAAGCGACCCAGGCCTCTTGGATATCCGATCGTTTAAATGGGACCTGACGGTCGGGTCCTGAGCGTCATCAACACTCGACCAACGACGCTACTCTGCGTCCTGATACGCGGAAGCTGGAAGAAAACAATGAATGGCTTAAAGATCTGCTGTTTTTGTACCAACCTTCAGACCCCTCAAGTATCTGGTTCTGCTCTGCATCCCCAGAACCAGAACCAAACGAGGAGAAGCAGAATTCAGCTTCTATGCACCACAAACTTGGAACAAACTTCCAGAGAACTGTAACACAGCTGAAACACTGAGTGCCTTTAAACCTCGACTAAAAACCCACCTGTTTAAAGTTGCATTTGAAACGTAATCAATTACGAATTTAACGATGGCTCTTGACTTAATGTAATGCTTTGATTGTTGATTCTATGTTGCATGACTCTGTGTTTTTGTGTTTGTTATGATGGAAAGCATCTTGAAATAACCTTGATGCTGAAATGTGCCATACATATAAAATTTGATTGATTGAAAATCGCAAGCTCTACTCCACCATTAGCATCCATGTTTACTTCAGCAAACACTGAGCACTCTCTCTACGTGTGTGACGTTATTGCGCCCTCTACTGCGCATGCAAGACGCTTTCTGGCCGTTTGCAGTTCACATTGCAGATCACATGCAGGTCGCATATATTTGGAAGTGTGAATAGTGACGGCAAAAAGAAAAAACAATCGTATTTCACAAAAAAAGATCAGAATTGGGTCACTTCAGGCTGCAGTGTGAACGATACCGTTTGCACAGCTGCTTTCAGGAGGTTTAACAGCACACGTTCGGATCAAAACGTAACAGTATGGCAGCTGAGCTGTACCGGCAGAATTTCAGGTGAGCCAACGATCTCCTCCCTGTGCAAAACTCGATCTGTTCAGAAGGATAGGTCTGCAGCTCCATTTTAAAGCACTTGTGGGCCATCTGGAGGGCGAGCGTCACCTCGGGCAGCACACCCGAATCGTTGGAGGTCCGGTGGAACTCCACATAAGCTCTGATGACACACAAACAGGACACCGATTATTGTAACAGAACTTCACATGGAGGAGAAACCCAAGTGATGTTTGTACCTGGAGCAGTCGAAGGAGACAGTTTTCACCTGTCCACACAGCCGGAACAAAGACTGCAGCTGCTTGTAATAGAGGAAACTGTATGGAGGGAGGTTCCTCACCTAAAGAACAACAACCAGTCAAAAACTGAACCAAAAAAACCAAAGTAACAGTTATTCTCAAAATTATTAAAGCGACAGTATTATGCGTTTGTGTAACATAATCAAGTAACTATGTTACCTTCAGCTGTTACGATAAAAATGCATATATCAAATATGAATGAAAAGAAATTTGACTACATAACTTAATGTCTTGAAATTGGGCCTCTGTCTCTTTAAGAAACTCCTCCTCTTTCTGAAGCTCCGCCTTCAGAAAGTCATCACAACATGGCTCCTCTATTAACCCTTCAGCAACGTTTTTACCAGCGTTTTACTGAAGCGCAGCTCAGCAGTTCCACCAGGTGTTTGCTAATTGCTGCTGGCTAGTCTGAAGGAGTTGAGTGTGAGGCTGAAGCTCGGAAACTGCAGCTCTGAGGAGGAGCTGCGGCTCGAAGGCGGGGCTAAGTCCACCCAGGCGTTTTTCCCCAGCTGAATGGTTGCCATGGAGATTAAACGATTTCTCAAACGTCCATGAAAGAATCAAGGGAACACTCCAGGTATGTTTTTTGACGAAGGAATATCATAACATAATTTAAAACTCAAGGAAAGTCGATTTTACATAATACTGCCCCTTTAAGAAACAAAACACACCAGTTGAATCACATTTTACTCAGTAACTACAGACATTTTTTTAAGAACCAATCAGCAAAATCAAATCCGATTCCCAGGTGTCGTAACTCTGACAAAAACATCGATACCATGACTGTCGTTCGAGGGTTGAAGCCGTTCAGGTCTTTGCAGGCCTGCCTTTCATCGATCTCCTGCTGGAAAAAGTAGTTTGGGTAGAAGGCGCCGGCAATGACAATCTAAAACACAAGGTTAAAGATAAAGTATAGTAATACGCCAACAGCTCATCTGTTGTGCACAGAATCACAGAAATCCTCCAGGGAAAGGCTGACCTGCAGGATGAACTTCTGCCTGTTTATGCTTGTGTTGTCTGGGGACGGAGAGTCTTCTGAGACGTGCATGTTGAACTGGGACACGCGTTTCTTCAGGTCCTCGTACAACTCTGCAACCTGGAGAACAGAGTAAATACGCTGCCTGTCCAAAAGACATGCACTGAAAGCAAATAGGTACGAGCTTCCCATTTCCTGACCATGTCATAACACTTATCCTGAGTTTATGGAAAAGATGGTAATGCGCTTCAGCAGGGCCAAACTATTGGCATCTTTCATGCAAAAAAAATGTAAGAATAATACAGAAACTACCTAAATTTGTTTGAGAACTATCCAAGGCATTATTAGAAATTGGGAAAAAGAATTAATATGATTGGCCAACGTTTAAACATAAAAGTAGAAGTCGCGTCTATGTTTAGTAGTGAAAGTTAGCAAGTTTCTATTTGCACCAAGTGATAAAAACTCAAGAGATTGTGGCTGAACAGCTGGGCAGCTTTTAGTAAAACCAATAAACAATAAAGGATTCAACTTGCAAAGAAGCATCAGAATTTGACTCTGGAGCAATTTGAGAAGGTCCCAAAATCAAGGATTCCCCCAGAAAACTTGCTAAGCCCGGTGGATGGGTGCTAGGACAGTCATTCACCCAGCGCCCCGTTGTGTTTCTGAGTTAAAAACACAACAGGCCGCTTGAAAAAACACAAAACACGTATTTCAATAAGGTGCTTTTTCAGCTGCGTCAATAAGGATGTAATTTGAAAAGCTGCAATGGAAACACTTCTGTTGACCACAAGTCACAAGATCAACATCCGGATGTTACTAACGACAAAAACGCTGAAGAAGACGGGAAGTAGTAGGAGGGTGATGGTTTGTTTTTGGGTTTCAGATAATGTCTAGTTGGCTCCACCAGAGCTCTGGAGCTCTGTACCAGGCTACATACGTGCATGTACCAGAGCTCTGGTACATGCAGGCTGTGTGATGCTCTCACAGCGTCGCACAGTTCATAAAAAGTTGAGCCATTTGAACGTTTTGAATCAATAATTCTCCCGTAAAATCGCAGGCCACAATTTTCCTAAAACGTCACGTTTCTGTTCCCAGGTTTGACGGGTTCAACTCTCACCGGAAACAAGTATGACAATTTTTGCGCAAATGTTTGACTATTGATTGAAATGAAAACATTCGAAACTGATTTTCCCAGCTATGTGAATTTCCTCTTGAAACACAAATAAAAAGTAAATGACAAAACGCTGCATAACGTCTGCACCTCTCTGATCCTCTTGATCTGAATGAAGTTCTCTTTGCCCCAGCTCAGCTCATCCTGCAAAGAAAAACAAAGCACACCCGTGCTCACAGGAAAGAGAAATCAACGTCCTGCTATTACTGGTGTAGACAAAGAAACAGGAGCAGAACTGGAATAAGCATCTCTATTCACAAATTTCAAAGCTTCTTGAATTTTCTGATCCTCATCCATCAGGTGTTGTTAGAGGGATATTGTTTATTCGCGATGTTTACCTTTGGGTGTCTCAGCTGTCCTTTCTTTTTGGCGTAGTACCACGCCTAAACAAAATAAGAACGGTTTTAAAACAGTCCCACAAACGGAAACATCAGATTTCACATGAAACGCGCGACATAAAATCACCCTGAAGGCATTGATGACGGCCATCGAGTCACTTGGTGTGCCACGGGCAAAAGCCAGCTTGCTCCTGAAATCACAGGAAGAGTAAAACATTTTGTACCGTAAAATCATTTATCCAGCAGTCACAGTTTGAAGTATGTGTTACTGTTTTGTTTCACCCCACCTACAAAGAATCGAGAGGTCTTTAATTTTTATGGCAGGTTCACATCAAATGTGAGAGTCAAAAATTAATTAGCATTTTATGTCATTGAAGGAGTTTTTGGTCTCCAAGCGATAAGCACAAATTCTGGCCCTCACAGACGTTTTGGTTCATCTTTAAATTGTAACTAATGCTTTTCCTACAGCAACATTCAAATATCTTCCTGGTAAACTTTCAAACTTTTCCAGCGCCACAGCTTGGAGATAAAAACTATACAAATGAACAAAAAAGGTAGTTTTATTGAAAATGTTATTAAAAGTATAAAAGTATATAAAATATAACATTTTACACTTTTGGCGATTCTGACCTAAAACAAGAGAAGTTTAGTCTGATTTAACTTCACAGAATTAGAAAAAATGTATTTTTTTTTATTAATTGCATGAAAACACTTTCCAAATTTAGGCTTTTAATCAAATGTTAGGTTGTACTTTATTACAAAACCGCAGTTTAAGCATCAAGCATTTCCAAACTTTGTGTACAAACCTCCTGAGCTAACCTTCAGTTTATTTATTTTTTTGATTAAAAAACTGTTTGAGTAAGTTATTTAGCGTTCCATTGTTATGTTTACTCACCTGTGGCCTGCAAGCTGCTGCATGGCCGGAATGGCAAAGAAGCTCTTAAGAGAATGAGACGCGGCTGAAAATAAAGACAAACATGTATTTAAACACTAAAAACTCACCAATACGGATTACAAACACATAAATAATGAGTAAACTGCAGAAAATGTAAAGCCAGGCTGCATTTCATGTTGTACCAAGTTGATCAGAAAAATACAACAAAGAGGCGGGGGTGCTGTGGTGGCGCAGGTGCAAAGCACAACCCACATATGGAGGCTTTAGTCCTCATGCCGGTAGTCGCTGGTTCAATTCCCGGCCTGGCGACATTTGCCGCATGTCTTCTCCCTCTCTCAATCCCTAATTTCCTGTCAAGCTACTTTCAAATAAAGGCCACTAGAGCCTCAAAAAAAAAAAAAAAATCTTAAAAAAAAAAATACAACAAAGAGGCAACCAAACTCCTAAATGCTGGCTACACTGAAGTAGTTCTAGTGTTTGGAAAATGTCTGAGGACAAAGAAAAAGCTCCTAAAATTTTATGTAACGTGATCAGGGTTGTTTTATAAAAGTTACAGAGCTTCTGCAGCTAAATATTCTGTCCATCATAGACCTTTAGAGGAGGGATATGGAAGAAAAAAGGTATAAAAGAAAGAAAGAAGCATAAATGAAAGCATTTCCCTGGAGGCAAACGCACCCAGAAATGCCTTTTAGCTGAAAATTAACAGGTCATAGTAACGCAATTCTTTTAATTGAGCTATTTCGCTCCCAATTTTTGCATCACTACATGCAGCCTTCTTGTTTTTAGCAACACGTTTCTTCTGATTTAATATTCACATGGCAGAGTTATTGAACAATGAGTCCAACAATTTCAGATTATTAACGACCATTACAAAACCATTTCATAGCTTTCAAAACAAATTTTAACTCAACTTAAGCAAGTTAAATGCAGAGGTATTAATTCAGTATTAATCCTTTTATAGCATAGAGTTACAAACTACTTTTTAATCACATTAAATTAACATGGTTTTATAAATTAGTAGTGGCTAAGATGCTCTTATTGCCTAAACTTGTTATAAAGTTACAGAAGAGAATTTGAAGAGTTAATAAAAGATAGAAGAAGAAATAAGTGGAAACACATCAAAATTAAGTGAAATTTAAAATCAAAAACTTAAAATTTGAATGCATCTGGGGCTGCAATTATTGTTTATCTTGGTTACAGATTTCTCGGTTTTATCGGATTGAAAAATGGCACAATCTACTGACCTTCCATTGAACTACTTGACCCTTTCTTCACAATATTAGAAATGCATTAAAAGACGCAAATAAACAAACAGTTGTAGTCCTTTTTTTTAAAAAAAACAAACATTTTCTTGCATAAAGTACAACAACATAGCATTCTGTACTGAATTTGAACCAGATGATTGGGTTTTTTTCAGTAAGTTTGCTAAATTACTTGACAATTATTTCAATAATTGATTAATCACGATTAATCATTTCAGCTTTAGATGCAGAATTTTAAGGCCAATTATTGAAACATCTGTACTTTTTCAAAGCTGGCAAAAAAAAGTGTAGAAACCAAAAACTACGATGAAACATGGGGGGAAATGCGAAGTTAACATTTCTCCCGAGTTGCTGAGCAAGAGGTCGTTGAACAGCTGTAAACCTGTGGACATCGTCAGACTGACCTATGATGAGACATTCATCCAAACAGCCGAAGACGTGGCCCAGAACAATCATCTTCCCCAGGTTAAGGTCCACAGGCAGGTGGGCCAGAACGCGGCCCAGGAAGGTCAGCTCACCATCCTCGCTTTGATTTTTGCCGTCAGTTTTCGCGGACAGCGCGCCCATCTGAAGAATTAAACATCCAGGCAGCAAAAAATACACAAATACTCCATTTGACGTCACAGAAGTTTAGAAAAGACAAAAACAAAAAAAACTTTCATTCTTTCTTCAGAAAACATTACAGCGCCCTCTTAACATACCAGATATGGATATTAGCGACAATTACCACTTAAATTTAAGACTTCCATAAACTGACTATAACAATGGAGTTTTAACCTGATTAAATCAATTAATCATCAAACAAGTGATTAATCAATACAAATAGATAAATTGGTTAAATTAGTCCACAATTAACCTGGTTAATTGTCAAACGATTGATGATTAACAGATTTTTTTTATTTATTGATAAAAAAAATTTTTTTTACCGATTAATCAGATATTTGGAATTTGAATTTTGGAAAATCTAGATCTTCTTTCTTGGGTTTCAATAGTTGGTGACATCGGCACGCTCAAGGCGGCCATCTTGTTTGACAAGCATCTTTTCCAGCTTCTGTTCATTTAGATTTTGAATTCAGATCAACTGTACAGCAAAATAAAGTAGCCAGCCTAAGATTTTTTGATTAATCAATCAGGATTGATTAATCAATCAGGATTGATTAATCGCCCAGCCCTACTCCCAGGTAGAACCATGGTTAGCGCCTGCTTTACTTGCCTCTATGAGCTCGAGAACAGTCCTAACAATGTCGGAGAGGTTGGGAGGAGAGAGCGCAGTGGACAGGAGGGAGCGAGGGTCTCCCATGTCCAGCAGCTTGACCTTTAACAGGACGGTTGACAGAGGAGCAAGCTAAGGGGAGGGACAGCATGGCGGTTAAAGTCAGGTTCAGAAAGCATTTATGGCAAAAAAAAAAACAAAACAAAAAGTCACTCCCCTCACCTGCATCTCAGGAATCATATATTCAGGGATTTCGTTTGTCCAGAAAGATTTGGTCACGAGACGGTAGCAGTAGCCCTTCGACACTCGGCCTGCCCTCCCTGTCAGGATCATTTGGGACAGACAAATATTTTGCAATCACAATATGCAAAAGTATTAGAAAATGGCTGCTAACCTATATGCAATTATAAATTGTGCAACTTTGAAAAGCAGAAGTAGAGCCTCCTGTACAATGAACAAGGAAGTGGTTTCTTTTCCAGCAGCCATTATGCTGTGCATACAGCGGTAAAACTTGCTGACCAAACGTGCAGGGAGATCCACTGGAGTTGCTAGGTAACGGGCTCAACTCAGCTGGGGTTGCTAGGTAACAGTGTAGTGTTCAATATGATGTAACAATTGAAATGTTTTGGAAACAGCTTATTTTTCAGACACCAAAATACTTTTAAGTTATTGCCAAAAAAGCAATAATAGGGCTGTTTTTATAACCAGCAGAGACCAAAATGGAAGTGTAAAAATGTGCAAAACATGAATTTTGCGTAATAGGTCCCCTTTAACAAGTCAATCTCAAACTAAAAGAAAAGTTTCAGTTTGTGAATCCGTGACTATACTGAGTTTTTTTTTTTTTTCTTTTTTCTCATAAAATTTTCTTTCTTTTTGATCCAAAACTGCGAATCGTTTCTTCTGAGCGGCCCCGGCTCTCAGCTGAAGCTGCTTCACCTTTGCGCTGGTTGCAGTTGGTTTTGGACGCCCAGGTCAGACGCAGAGACTGATAATTAGTATCTTTGTCACACACCAAATGACGGGCCAGGCAGAAGTCAATAACTGTAAAAGGGGAGGGAAAAAAGCCAAAAATCTGTCATATTTAGTCCAATATAGGCTAAAGAAAGCTATGATTAATGATAAATAATGAATAAGAAGAACCGTATTTAACGTCTGGCACAGTCACCGAACTCTCAGCGATGTTGGTGGAGAGAATCACCTGAGAAGGTAAAGACATTATTAAGTACACGGATTACTATGAACTTCCTCTCTTCTATCAGTTATGACAGAGCTGAGAATAAGAAATCAATTCTCTGCTTTAAATAAAAATGGACCAAGTAATTGGTCCATTTTACATATTTTTTATATATATTTACTGCAGAATGCATGTAAAAAGCCAAATACCCCATACAGAAATTTCACAGATGGCAAATGGAGTGAAATCAGCAGCTTTTACCTTCCTGTACCAAGGGACCGGGGACAGGAACACACCATTCTGCTCCTCCAGAGTCACGGATGAATGGAGAGGATAAACCTGCAATCTGAGCAGCAGAAACACATTTAAAACATCGAGGCGCCCATTTCCTTTTTCCAGACAGAAATTGCTCATCTTTTTGTTTCTAGACATGCAAAACAAGGTAAAAATTATAAAAAAATAAGTAATATTTGCTCACCTTTGGTTGGCGAGCTTGGCCAAGCTCTCTTGCATGCAGCGTATCTCATGTATGCCAGGAAGGAAAACCAGAACGCTCCCTCTTTCTGACATAGGCGTCCCACCCTCCTCAACTTTGCTACTCGGCACATTTACGATAATTATACTTTCCGATTAACAATTAAAAGTTGACTAAAACCTTAATATAATCAAGCCTCACCTGAAATCTTTGCCCTCCATCTCATTAAAGCTCTGGATTAAACTGATGGCAAGGTCGTACATCTTAGACGAGATCAACAAGTCATCCGGATGCGGCGGCTCGATCTGATTTGGACCCACAAACTTTACACATTAACAGCTTGGATTAAAACCACGAGAACAGAAGTGTTGAAAACGTGTGTTTGGATCTATTCACCCGGTAAGGATACAGTTTCTGAAGGTCGTCGAGGTAAAACTCTTCGATGGTGAACGGTGCGCCCTCCACCTCATACACATAAGCAGGGCTCATCTTCCCCCAAATGGGCGTGGCAAAGTACTCGGCAAACTCTCTGCAGTTGATGGTGGCTGACATGAGGATTATCTGCCCAAAATACATTGTTTTACAAACACAAGTTGAAGCAGATGTTTCTTGGATGCACTAATGATTGACGTATATCACTGGATTGGACATCGCGTGGCTCACATGAGCCACTACTTTGCATAAACAAACTCAAATTTAAGACTTTTTGAGGATGTTTTGAATGAGATTTAAGACCAATATATCCACAGAAACGTATGAACTTTGTCCAGCCAGCTGGCGATAAATTTGCACCCACGATAGACGCAAAACAGCGAGCGAGCTAGCAAGGGCTTGTTAGCGCCTAGTTCGATCATCAGTGGAGCAAGTGTTCAAAACTGGCTAATCAACCACCGTTTTGTTCATGCGACCACTTATTGATAAATATTTAAAAAAAAAAAAACTAATTTTTTTTCTGGTGATTCCTAATACACTTGAATGTAATTTCTCTTCTGAAGGCTAGTGGAGCTGTTGTCAGCCGGTTGCCGTGGCAACGGGTCTGAATGTCGAGTAAAGCTGACACAAGACAGCATGGAAAAAGAATAAAAGAAGTGAGTTTGAGCTGTTCTTCACTTGTGTTTCTGCATTACTTTCTCTTTGTTGTGACGAACTGCAGCCGCTGTATCTTCTGACAAACGATAAAACTGGACTAATTTCCTAATTTGTTCGATGAAGGTGGCGATATTCATAATCATCAAACAGGATGAAACGTTTCATAAATGGTTTGTTAAATTTTCCCAAACTGTGGCAGCAATTCCAGCGGCAATTATGTAAAAAATTTACATAAAATATAAATATTACATCACTTGTATCGTCCGTCCTCTCTTGCATTTTTGATAGAACAGAAACCAAAGTCTCGTAGAAATATCTAAGGAAATAGCATTTTACGTTTTAAATCATCACTTTTCTCAGCTTTAATTCAAACCACACTTTATAAAAATCGGATAAGAAAAAAGGGCGGTACAACCATTTTAGTGGCATATTCCTGCTCATCCCGCATCAGAACAGTGTGGTTTGGTTTGTATGACCCAATGTACAGTAGTGCAGCCGCGCGTCATTAGCTACAACAGCTAACAAGTGACATCCTATCCAGTAATATATATTGTTGGCACTAGTTACCTTGACATGACGAGAGTTGGAATGAAGGAGTTTTCTCAACACCAACAGTAGAAAGTCCATCTCTTCGCTGCGCTCATGAACCTTGAAGTCAAAGTCAGAAATAAAAGACTTCAGCTCATATTCTGCACATTCTTATATATCGCATTTTTTAAATGTGATGAGAATGGGGGCAGTTTTCTGTCCACACACTAGAACTGAATTTTGTGTGGTCTTTTTTTCCCACAAAAAAATAAAAATAAAAAAATCTCTGGAAACAAGCACTCGAGTTTCAATCAACATTTACACGGCAGCAGGTGATTAAACTGTTATAACATGAATAATACTTCTCAAAACAAAACAAAAACCACGATAAGACAAGAAAACACTCAAGATATAATTTCTGGAGGACAAAATGCAGAAAAGCAGATCTTCTGTCCACATACCTCATCTACAAAAATGTGAGAGTACTCTGTGAGAGACTTGGCCAACACGAGCTTTTGCAGCAGAACCCCTGTGGTCATGTAAATTAGTCGAGTGTGCTCTGTGGCCATTTTCTCCAGTGCAACCTAAAAACCCCAAAAAACAAAAACAAACACAGTTACAGCTGTAAACAGAATAACAGGTCAATCAGTTGTTTTTGCTGAATGATAAATTGTCACAGAAATTATTGAGATAGACGATAATATTGTTGTTTTGAGATCATATTCTAGAAATGTAATGGTACACTCTCTAAACCAGGGGTGCTCAGGTCCAGTCCTCGAGAGCTACCATCCTGCAACTTTCAGATGCATCCCTGCTTCAACACACCTGAGTCAAACGAACGGCTCGTTACCAGGCCTGGTCAGAGCTGATCCCGGTCTGTTGGAGTAAGGATGCTTCCAAAAGTTGCAGGATAGTAGCTCTCGAGGAGCACCCCCCTGCTCTAACAGATCAAAACACTTTCATTTCCAACAAAAATTCAACACTGGAAGTGGAAGGCATCTTAAATATGCAAAATAAATAAACAAAAGAGCAAATAAAATGGAACTGAAGTCTCTGTAGACAAAATTGTCCTTCAAAAGCGTATTAGTTGAGACAGATGCACCAGACTGAAGCCTTTCGTCATCCAGTTTTTGGTAGAAAGAGAGAGTCAAGAAAACACAAATAATAATATAACTGGAAATTATCAACCTTGTTTTAATTTTTCATGTAATTAACTAATTTATTGCTGTACAACTCGTCTCGTTTGTGAAAACCACTGTGGTTGTAAATTCCCATGCTGGCTATATTTGCATTTAATTGTTTGAAAAGATGAAAGATTCACCTTCAGACATCTGGAAATTCAGCTCAAGAATGAATCAGACTTCTGAAAGTCGACATTTCTTTTTCCTGATGTATGTAAACTTGAAGAATAAATACTCTGGCATAAACTAATATAAGTACCACCGGTAATCCAAACTAACCTGAAACAGGAGGTTTTGTCTGATTTAATGTCAAAGAGTGAAAACAAAACGTGTCTTTATACAGTGTATGTAAAAATCTGGACAAACAACAAATGTTACTCGAGTGTGGAAGTCATAAAAAAGATCTCATTTGAGCAGTGACTGTCTTTCTCCCACCGTCAGTGACATCATCCGTACCTCCAGAGGTCTGAACCAAGCGGAGGAGAATAGTTATTTTAAGACACACCATTTCAGAGCTGTGCTCACCACAGCAAGACATTCTAGCAACAAAGGACTCGAAACGGTGTAAACGCGTGAAAACTACAACTTATTGGTGATAAAACAGATGCAGTGAAGGCTTTTGTTAAAAAGACTACAGATCTAATGTTATGGTCATCATAATATTTGCAATCAGTGTTACGTGTTCTACCTTTAAGCAAGGATTCTGCAGGTTTCACCACCTCAAATTTAAGACTTTTAAAGACTTTTATGAATGACATTTAAGACTTGTAGCACAGCAGAAATGGATGACAAAATGTATTGTAAATAAGTCGGATGGATTGCCAACAGAAGTGAGCCAATGGCGAAGAACATTGTTCAGCTGACAATAAATTTGCTCTTACCCATAAGGGCCTAAGAAAGCTAGCTAGCTAACTAGAAAGGGTATATTAGCAGCTAGTTACCAGTAGCTTAATATCTTTAACTAACCTAAAGGTGGCCTTTATGCTTTCTTGAACAGTTTAGGATAGGTCTATTAGCAAAACAAAACATTTTTCATTACATTCTTTGCACAAAATCACTCTTAGATAATGAGATTTTAGTCAGCTCATTTTGAAATGAGCTGCTTTAAGGAGTCTCGTCACTTTAAATCCAAATAACCTGCTGTTGACCCCGCCCCCAACTCGACATTTACAATCGCATGTGAAAATGGTTGCTAAAAGATGCGCAATTATGTAACCGTACATCTTTGAAAAACAGAAGTGGAGCCTGCTGCACAACCAACAAAAATGCAACCAGTAATTTCTGCATGGTAGAAAACTCTTCTCTTTTCCAGCAGCCATTGTACAGCACATGCAGTTGACCAAACATGCTGGAGCTCCACTTGGGTTGCCAGGTAATGATCCGTTGATGTGAATTATTCTGTAGGTTTCTGAAACGACTCATTTTCCAGACACCAAAAAACACTTTGGTGGTTCTTTTGTTTGTTTTTTTTCTACTTTGGTCATTTTTTTTTTTTTTTTAAAACACTTGGGTTGTTTTTAGAGGCAGTAGAGACATAAATGGAAGTATAAAAACAAGCCAAATGTGAATTTTGAGTAATAGGTCCCCTTTAACCCACATTTTTTGCTTTAAAACTTTTAAACAAAGCCAGCATTTACAAACATTGGACGTAAATTAATGTGCACAAACAACAGTAAGTCAAACACAAAATCGCTTGCTGCTTCACAGGTGTACCAACCTGATATCCCACCAGACTGCCCAGGATGCACTTCCTCTGAGCAGCGACCCAGCGAGCGATACTGGTGGCGCCAATCTTGCGTGGCTGAGTGACCACAATGTTGCAGGAGGCGGTTTTCTCATTGTAGTGGTCCAAAATGAACTGCGGCAGCTGGGTGGTCTTGCCACTGCCTGTGGCTCCTCGAACGATCACAACCGAGTTGTTTTCTATGAAAGAAATCAGCTAGAAGCAGATGAGGACAGTTAAAGTGAAACCTGCTGGAATAAAGCATCATGTCACTGCAAATACAGTGAAACAGACATTAAAACTATCACTTCTTTGGTGATGGTTTTTAAACCTATCGTGTTCGTCCAGAAAGTGAAACTGGGCCGATATTAAAACCCAATGTTTATTTTGATTTTCTTGACATTTGTGAGTGTTTCGTAATACCCATGTGGTATTTGTTATACAATATCAGAAATACATTACATAAATTACTCTTTACAACAAGAAAATAAACACTTTATTGCCTAAAATGCAACAACATAGAATTCCTTTAGCATAAGCTGGATCACTTATAGAAAATGATGCATCTGCTCAGATTTTTCTGCTTGACAGAAGAGTGTCGGGCTGATCTGTTTATTATTTTTAGACCAGCAGCGCTTAATATAATTTTTTTTTTCTTTTTACAGAATTCGAACAAGGTGAACCTAAAACTGTTACACTTACGGAGTTTTGGGTAAAACATTTACAAAGGTGTTTTTTTCATCTTAAATGCAATATATATATATATATATATATATATATATACATATAT
>CAEGAE010000794.1:0-67067 GCA_903067095.1 Girardinus metallicus
TCAAAGGTTGATGTTCTAACGTGATAAAATGTGACAAAGTTCATTGTTCTAAAGCACTATATACATACATATAGAGTGTATATTATCACATCTTTCATTATTATCGCTCTCAGACCTTAATAGAGTCTATCACGTTCTCGATGAAGAGAAGGCGTTTTATCTCTGTGACGGCAAAGGCAATCAGCAGCACCACCTCTTCGACCAGCATCACCGTCTCCTTATCGGTCAGAGAGCTGTCGTAATCCAGGTACGACCTGGGCACAAAATCACAAACGTGGAGCGTAAGGAGGGCGTTCATCCCGACACTTTTTCCCGGAATCAGAACATTTCTGCAGTAGAGGAGAACATTCAAGAACGAATGTAGACCAACTCACTGGAAGGGGTGAACCCCAGGGTTCCAGCGCAGCACTTCCAGTAGTTTATAGTAAAGACGGAGCGTGGCGGTGATGCACATGATACCCAAGCACACGTGAGAGAGCACAGTGATGGCGCTCAGCTGGAAGAGGCTGGCCAGGCACATCACCAGCCCTGTAAATACCACACCGGTCCACCGCATGTTCCTCCAATACACCAGATCCATGACTGCAAAACACAGTTACCAGCAATAAGCTGCACTGTATTTGCTTCCCCACACACTTTTCTTCTGTTTTTTCTTTCTTTTTTTTTTCCTTTTTTTTTTTTTGGTCAAACTTAAATATTTCAGACTCTCAAACTAATTTTATTTGTCAAAGATAACCTGATAAAAATTTTTAAAATGCTGATTACATTAAGGAAACCACTTTCAAACAATTCTGTCCTTATGTGAAACAAATAATTGGACCCTCCATCATAGCTGGAGGGTGCATTTCATCCATGTGTTTATACAGCACTATTTTATTTCCCCCACATTGGAGGATCTGTTTAAGGTCCACATGACTTAATGTTGGAGAATTTCAAACATTTAAGTGTGACCAAAAAAAAAAAATAGAAATCTGTAAAAGGAAAAAATCCTTTTTCACACTACTGCGCATTTCTTAGAAATCTGCAATAAAAGATAAAATAAATAAGGCAGTCTATCGTTTTGCCCTGAGCCATGCTCTCCTGTGGTTGCATTACTGAAATTTGAGAATAAACTGCAGTGAATGTCACACTAACAATATGATGGGACCGTAAAAATGACACAAAGTCAGAACAATACCAGAAGAAAAAGGGGGGAAATCACAGTTTTGATCTGTTATGGTTTTTATTCCTTGAGATTACACAACACGGATTTAACTTTCTCCATAATTGTTAGCGTGTTTTAATCTAAATGAGAACTCAGATAAACAATGCATAAAAGCTTCTAAAATATGTTTTTCTAATTTTGCTACAAAGCAGTAAAGCATTATTTTTATTGTTGTTCTGTTGAGAGATTATGAGAAGTCAGTATCTTACCAGTAGCAACATTGTAGCATCTCTACTTTTACAAAACAGACATAAGTTTCAGAACTAGCACCTTGTCAGAGCTGGGCCAGTAACAAAGCTGTAGCTTGTTTCATTACTTCTTACAGTAATGAAACTTGACAAATAAATAATTGCATGGCAATTCAAATGGATGTTATTTTGTTAATTTTTGCATAATCGTATTACTACTTATTCATTAGATGGTTAATAAGTCTGAGAACACCATCCGAACTTTGCAGTAGCAAAGTGGCAGCATCATGTTGTGTGGTTAGTTTGCCAGAGGAACGATGGGTCACAAAATAGAGAAAAGAGCATTATAAATGTTGTCTCAACTTATCTGCCAGGAAGCTAGTGCTTGGTATAAATGGGTCTTCGAAATGGATAATGACTGAAAACATTTTAACAAATTAGTCACAAAATGGCCACACAAAGTCCAACAAGGTCAATGCTTTGGAGTGACCGTCTCAAAGTTCTGACCTAAAGTCCAAACCTGACTCAGTTACACCAGTTCTGGCAGGAGGAATGAGCCCAAATTCCAGCAAACTATTGTGAGAAAATTGTAGAAGGAAGCCCAAAACATTTGGCCTAAGTTACACAGGAAATCTACAAAATACTAAGGAGATGTATCGAAACATCTAAATCCAATGAAAGTTAAAGATATATTTCTAATTGTTGTGTTATTCAGCAAACGGGACTCATTCTGGTGATCCAAAACAAATTAAAACAGAAAAAATTTAGTTCCATCTTGAAGTGAGAGAAAAAGGTTATACGTGTGTCTTTTTTATACACTCTACGCAAATGTTTCGGTTTCAATCATGTCCACTGTTGGTAAGATATTTACTACTCACAACCTTTCAACAGAATCCGATTTAAGAAATTGAACTATCCCTTTAAATGGAGCCGCCTTGTTTCGGATGATTCCAAAATGCTGTGTGACTCGGTCCACTAGTGGCAGCGACCCACTCTTCAGCCTCACCGCTCAGATCAGGTTCATCTTCAAAACAAACTAGATGCGACGCGTATCATTATGTCTGCGACGGCCTGGACCGTCATGCATGCAACCTACACTGGCTTTGTCAAGGAAAACAGAAAAATATTTAACAGTCATGAAAACTAAAACAATCTTCCGAATTTAAATTAAGAAAAATACAGCAGATTTAGAAGAACAAAATATAATACATGTGTCTGAAGCTATTAATAATGTCTGATGAAGGGCTCTGAATAAAGGTGTAAAATATTATCTAGGATCCTATGTCAAATACTCAGCCTCCCAAAGATCTGGAGATAATTAAAATCTGGAGATAATTATCTTTCCTATATAAATAGCTGGGAATCTCACATATTAGCAAGTTCAGCTTAAAGTCAAATAAGCTGCATTTCAAACAACGGGGCATGAAATATCACAACGAACTGAAGCTGGTTTTTGTCGTACATTTTCAGAAATATGCTCAAACGAGATAAAACGTAGCTATTTAATTGGATTTCTATGCAGGATTGAGCCGACCCAGTCTCACTTTAGCTGGAGCACCAATTAAGTCATTTCCCACAGCTTGGCAAACACACACCAAACTACACAATAATCCTAAGAACAAGTAGTTGTCAATATCTTCTTCTTCAAAATGAATCGGGATAACATGGGTCCCATTTAGATGAGTCCCTTTTCTGTCCACGGATATGAGACATGCTGGACTCAGAGTTCAACCTGGACCTCTTAAATCTGCCTAAAGGAGAAACAAAGAACCCGTCGCTTCCCTCCACCTCACAGCTGTTCTCCTGATTCTCTAAGCTTTTAGCTGCCGCTCGTTATTTCCTTACGTTTGGAGGCCATTTCGGCGGCGGTCCTGCTTGCTCCCCTCTCTTCCTTGAGCTTCCACCGTTGGCTTGCACTCCAGGCTTTTTTTGGCCTTCCCAGCTCTGTCAGCAGTATAAGGCTGCCCCGGCCTAATTTTATCCCATGCTGGATACACCCTGTGAAGACTCACACACACACACTGAAAATCGGGAACCTGAGACATGTCTCCTCAGCTTCCTGGGACCCTCCTGCCCTCTCAGTCAGCGGGTGAGAGGCCTCTGTGAGTGTCCAGGCCAGCCAGGAGCAGCTTCTGATGTGAAATTCATCACTGCTCAGGATTCATGAGGAAACAGCCCAGGTCTGTCAGCCGCTCTCTGCACCAGCTGCACTCTGCAGCATTGATGATAAACAGATGAATTTCAGATTAAGGTTGGTTCATGCTGTAGACGGAAACAGCATATGCTCATCACCTCACAGGAGAGTTCAGTCTAAATGTAAACAGATTCAGCGGAGGCACTTTTAAGTTTGTGGTTTAAATTGTGTCTCTTTGAGCCAAATTCTAGTTTCTATTTCAGTATTTAAGTCTGATGATCAGACTGACTTGTAGGCCAATTTGACTCCATTTTGACTCCCTGTGTCTGACCAAAATAAGTGCACCTTGAGGGAATTTTGATTCAATTTGGTTTGAAGAAATTTTCGAATATTGTGTGGGAAAGCATTATAAAATAATCAGGACATTACATGTTCAAATGTATTTGAAATGTAACCCAAAGTGTAATAAAACACATGGCAGGTTTTATTCAGACTTTGATTAATTATTTCAGAAAAGAAACCAAAATGGAAAAGTTGTAAGTGGAAAATCTAAATACACCCATTCTGCCTCCATGAGATTTTAAAGGTAGAAAGTCATCAAAGATCTTAGATAGCCTTAATTGCTGTCGTTCGATATGTGAAGAGTTATAAGGCCATTTCCAAGCTGAGATTGAGCTGAGATCAAGACCGAACCAGAATCAGATTCTAACTTCAGCATCGCTGCCCTGAATGTTGAGCCACAAATACCTCGCACAAATCATGGCGGTGAAGGTCTGGACTTGTTTTACGGTCACCGATTCGACCAACCAAAATAAAAGATATTTGTCCCACAGCTAAAGTTGGGGAGAAACTGGTTAATTAATAGGAGTATTTCTCCAAACAGCAACAGATTTATAACAGAGTAGCAGAAAGGAAAAATGACTTAAGTGATGCTTTGGGTCAAAGTCCAGACCTTGATTGAAAGCTTAAGTGCTTACTAAAAACAAACCTGAATGAACTGAAGAAGAAAAAAAAGAATATATATACATATATATGTATATCTATATATAGATATAGATATAGATATATAAGACACATTGAGAATTATGGGGTGCACTTACTTTATTTTTTTCTCACAGCCTATTTGTCTTTTGCTGAGGAAATAATGCCAATGTGGAAGGTAAAGACTTTGTAATGTCATCATACTTTTCTTCTGTCTTCTTCTTTGTTAGTTTTGTATCATATCAAAAGTAACGAAATAACAACAAACAAATAAAATAAAAAAAAATAGTCTTTGAGGCTAAATCCATAACATGCAACTGTTTCATTTAGATGACTTGCAATTATTATCAAACTGTAACATATTTTTGTCTCTTTTATGTCTGTTTTTAACTATAATTCTTGTAATTATAGTTAAAAACTATAATTTTTAACTATAAAATTATAGTTTTATAGTTGTGCTTACTTGGCCTGTTATTTCTTGAAAAAGAGGTTTTTAAGCTCAATGGGATTTAAATAAACATTAAATTAAAAAAAATGTAAAAATATTCAGATTATGAGTAGAACTAAAGCAATAAATGACTATTTAGAGGAAATCAAAACTCAGGTAATAAGTTATTTTCTTTGGTCTTTTGCGACCAGCTGTGTGTTGTAAATTACACATCCATCGTTGTCAAAGCACATCAAGCTACATGATTAATTACAGAGGGGGGCGCTGTCATTCTGGCTGACCCCACAGGTTTGCGCTGTTGTCTAAGAAACGCTACCAAAGAAAGCAGCTGTCATTCACAGCAGGTTGCATAATCAGGAGAAATCTGTTTATTCTAATCTAAATCTGTTCATTTAGATTAGAATAAACACAGAGGGGATTTTAGTCCTAAAGCTACAACAGCTGCATCCATTACAGTTTTCAGTTCTTATATTTTTTTCCCAATTTTTTTTTTATCAATGGAAAACTGATTTTCTGTGTAGTCAGAACCAAATGATACCAATAAATGTCTAATTTCATTTAAATCTCCAATCCACGACCTTTGTAGCTTACAAGCACCTCACAAGAGGATTCACCCCCTGAACCTGAACACATTTTGCAGCATTGCATCAAATTTTAATATATGTTATTAGGGTTTTAAGTAGGAAATGTGATGCACAACTGTAACATGGGAAGAAACTTCTGGCATTCATCCTCTTTCCTCTGACAAACCTAAATAAAATCCAGTACAAAGAACTGCCTTGAGACGTCCCTTAACCAACAGAGTCCATAAGTGTGTAATAAAATCTTGGTATAATTAACACAGACTAATTAATACAAAATAGAGTAATTGAAACACTAATATGGTTGTTAATGCCCTGTATGGCAATGTGGGCTGTTATTAAAACTCTCTTCTCTTTGGTTACAATTTCTCAACCCCTTTCTGTGAGTGACTGAAATCTATATCAAGTCTGTGCATCAGGTTCATACAAAAAGGCCAAATTAGCAATTTGTCTTTTTTCATGAAGTATAATCAAAACTGTCACTTTGTTATAACATTATAGTGTAAAAAAGCTAATGTGTGAAATATTCAAGCACTTGGTCAGAAACAACCAATCAAAGCCAAGGAGGAGGGTCTTAGCGCTGCCAATCACTCTTGTATATGAGCTGCTCACAACCTTGCTCTCTGCTGGGTTACAGCTGGTTCAAAACAACGGCGCGTGTCATGAATGCTGTCATGTGATGATGGATAAATGGTTTTCCTGGCATGTTAAGTTGCTTCTTCACCATAAGCACATTTAGCAGCACGAACACAAGTGTGATTGACAGCACTAAAATGTTAGACCTGACTCTGATTGGTTTTGAAAGGGAGGGCAACAGTATCACTGGGAGGAGGCGGAGGAACTAAATTTTTTCACAGATTATCTCTCTCTTGCTAAAACTGTCACAATTTAGTGACAGTTTTAGCAAATATGAGCAAAAAAAGATTTTTTAAAATAAAGGTTACAAACTGTAGCTTTAAGTTGGATCAGCAGATCAAAGTCGACTGAAAACAGAAAAGTTCACCTTTTATGTTTTATTTGAAAACATAAAAGCCATGCATTATTCAGTTATGTGCTACCTTGTGTTGGTCTAACAAATTAAATTTTTATCAAATGCATTGTACTTTGTGGTTCTAACGTGATGGAAAATGTAAAGGTTCAAGGGTTTCATGTTTGTGAATTGGCACGCAGAAGAAGAAGAAGCTCAGACAGATGCACAAAAAGCTATTATGCAAAAAAAAAAAACGTTAAGCACTCACGAAGCAATAATGATTCAATTCTAGTTAAGGACTTGAGCTCGACCTTACACATAATTAAACAGTGGCTGCAGCTTAAATTACAGACTTTATTTTAGGGGGCGCGTGTGTCACCATGGCGAATGTTTAAAAAAAGGAAACAAAATAAAGTGTAATATCACTTTAAAAAGATCATCCACACCAGAGTCTCACCATCGAATCCCACACTCCCCTAAATGGCCGACAGCCCTTTAATCCACAAGCCTATAATCCCGGCCGATCAAAGGTTGAGATTACCATCAGCATGGGAGGGCCAGAACTGCAGATAGGAGGACAGTGACAGAGGGAGTGCAACAGAGGAAGAGATTGGTGCACACAAATAGCCAGCCAATCACAGTGGAGGCAGGGAAAATAACAAGGCCTGCGAGGTGTGAGGGGGAGGGGGGGGAGCTGGAGAAAGAGGACAGAGCTACGAAAAAGCGAGGGAGAAGGTGAAATCACAGTCACACAGCGAAGACACCAAAAAACAAAGAGGAGAGAGGAAGGATGAGGGGAGGAGAGAGCGCTGATCAGTGAGGTCTCCAGAGGGGGAGACGAAAGGAGATGAGCAGCGAGAGGGAGGGGAGCAGAGCATCCATCAGCTGAGGCAGCCATGCTCTGAGCCCTGGAGCAGCAGGGCTACGCAGACACTGCACAGGCCCAGAGTCAGGCCCGAAGCCCGGCCCTGCGTCCGGCCCTGCGTCCCATCCACAAGCACCAGAGCCGAAGATTACACCCTCACCAGCTGCGCATAGGAGCCATGAGGACGGCCAGGAAGGGCAACGTGGAGATGCCTGCATTCGTGCGGCAGCTGGTCAAAGAAACAGAGAAGAGGGTCAGCTCTTTCTTCAAAGGGGGGCGAGGGGGGCTGTCGGACGGGGAGCAGACGGGGGAGGGGGAGAAGGAGGAGGTGATCCCTAGCCCGTACCTGGACCGGCCGGTGCTGGACAAGCTGACCGAGGAGGGCTGCGCCCGCTGGGGCCTCACCTACGCCCTGGGGAGCATGCAGGGCTGGAGGGCCAACATGGAGGACTTCCACAACTGCGTGCCGCAGCTGGGAGGAGAGCTCGCCGAGTGGAGCTTCTTCGCCGTGTTCGACGGCCACGCCGGCAGCACGGTGGCCCAATACTGCTCCCAGCACCTTCTGGGGCACATCCTGGCCACAGGTAAAATATTTCACACTGAATATGTGATGAAGACATGCACATGATTTTTTTTTTTCAGTCTCAGTTTACACTCATTTGTGCGCATAGGTGGTGTTGGACCTGAGGACAACCCTGAAAAGGTGAAGGGGGCCATCATAGAGGGCTTCATGCAGACAGACAAACACCTGCACTCTGTGGCCCGGCGAGAAGGCTGGGAGAGAGGTGGCACCACGGTGGTGTCCACCCTCATCTCCCCATACTACATCTACTTCGGCAACTGCGGCGACTCCAGGGCCGTGCTGTGCCGGTCGGGGCAGGTGTGTTTCTCCACCGAGGACCACAAACCGTACTGCCCTCTGGAGAAGGAGCGCATCGAAAGCGCCGGTGGGTCGGTGTCCCTTCAGAGGATCAACGGTTCCCTGGCTGTGTCCCGAGCTTTGGGGGACTTCAGCTACAAAGGGGCGGAAAACCGGACCCCTAGCCAGCAGATGGTCTCGCCGGAGCCGGAGGTGTGTGTGGTGGAGCGCTCGCCCATGGACGAGTTCCTGGTGCTGGCCTGCGACGGCGTGTGGGACACCATCAGCAACGAGGAGCTCTGCGCTTTCGTCCACAACCGGCTGCAAGTTTGCACTGACCTGAGGGATGTCTGCACTCAGGTCATCGACCTCTGTCTGTACAAGGTCAGAGTGACGTCTGTGCATGTTGCTTCAGGTTTTATGTGGTCACAGCATGGTGCTACTGTGATGAGAGCAACAAAGACTTTTACTTACAGCACAAAGCAAAGCGGTTCATGCAAAGTTACATAAGATTTTATCCTTGATCTGAAAGTTCTACATTCAGCTTAGAGTAACATTGTCAGTCAATCTTCAGACAGTGTCATGTTTAAAAGAATCAATAATTGTTTAACAAGTCAAATGATTTTCATTCGACAGGCTAGTTGGCTCAGCGTCTTAAACATCTTGGATTTGATTTTTCCTGAAATAAAATCAAGTGTCACTGTGCAATGGGCATTAAAATTGTGTTGAAATGTAATGCAATTTGAATAACACAGGTAAAACAAACAAAACAAATCAAAAATACATGAATATTTAGAAATAGTTTTGCAAATTCTTTAAAAGGTTAGGTTTAAAAATCAACCTTTTCAAGTTTAATATCATGTTATAATGTCATTCCCATATTAAAACACACCTGGAGTGTTGCCTTCATCCTTTCATGCATGTTGAGAAATCCTTGAATCTCTCATGGCAACCATTCTCACAGGTGCCCCCTCCACCCAACTCCTTCAGACTAGCAGCAGCAATTAGCAAACACCTGGTGGAACTGCACATCTGCTGCGCTCATTATACGACCTACTTCTCAGTGAAATGTTTCTAAGGACAATGATAAATGTCTATAGAGGAATGTCGCTATGACGACGTGCTGAAAGTGGAGTGTCGGAGAGAGTAGGAGTTTCTTAAAGAGACAGAGGCCCAATTTTAAGGCATTAAATTGCAAAGTCAAATTTCTTTTAAGTCATGTTTGATATATACAGCATTTTATAACAACTGAAGATAGAATAGTTACTTGATTGTGTTTTAAAATGGCACTATATGCCTGGAAAATACATAATATTAAGACAAGCAATTAGAAGAGGGCTACTTATAAAGACATATGCAATTATCAGAATTTTGTGTTTTGGGCCAGTTCCAATTTTCTCATTAAGTCCTATAATATCTGATGATGAAGCAATGACATTCTTTTTTTCTTTTTTCTGGCCATGATTTCATTGGTTAATTATTAGCATTAAGAGTAGAGGTGACTTCACACTGTGTGTACTCTGCTCAACCTTCCTGCCTTAAATCTTGCTCTCTCCCTCACTCTCTCGTGTCTTAATTAAATCGCAGGCATGCCAATAGTTTCCAATGTCTTTGTGCCTCCTCTGATTTAATTTAAACACTCCAGTGACTCTGACAACAGCTGTCTTACTGAGTTTTCTTCACTGAACAACAACATCCACACTGCAGAGTGTTGCTGTGTGAGCAACCTGGTTGGTTTTATTTACACATTACAAGTTAATAGAAATATACCTATTTGTGTTGTTGCATTCTTGTGAACACTACTGAGAAACGCTGGTTCTGAAAGCCACGATACTGACTGAAAATCCAGCGCTGACCTCTGCTAAAGCTCCCGGTTCATTTACGCTGCGGCTGCTCTTCATGGTACAAGAGTCCACTCAGCGCTTCTGAATAGATTGCAGGAGTGTCAGAAGATGTTACACTGATTTCTCCTGGATCAAATGGATCTGTTTCAGACACCATCACTGATTACATCCCCAAAATCTTTAGGTATACAAGACTTGATCCTTTGTAGAAAGATATTCTCACAAATAAACACACATTCTTACTCTCATGCTGCACCCTGTCGGGACATCGTGTCTCAGTTACGTAACAGAGCTTCAGTTTGGACGTTCCTGCTTCACTCCATCCGTGTGACAGAGGTGTGCAAACCTTGAGATGAAACCGACCCATCTCTAAGGCGATTTACGCAGACAAGGGAGCGTCCTGTGTGCTGACATTTTTTGAGATCAGCCGTCATTACTCACCCCGTGCTGACGCTGCTTTGCCCTGCTTCACAGGGCAGCTTGGACAACATCAGCATCATCTTGCTCTGTTTCCCGGGCGCCCCCCAGCTGTCAACAGAAGCATTACACCAGGAGGCCGAGCTGGAGGACCTGCTGGAATCCAAAGTGGCAGGTGTGTTGGGGGAGTAAACTTTATAAAGAGTGGCTTACTCTGTTTTTCAACTTTAGTTAATGTGCTTGTTCAAATATAAAGCCATGGTTTTCTCAAACCTTCTTACTGCAACTTCAATATCTACATTTAAAAACCCAAACACAGATAAAATTGTCTATTGGCAATTGTGTGACAAATTGATTATGATACAGAGTTAAAAAGACCTTACCTTTGTCACAACTCCTTGATTGTATTGTACAGCTGCCTCCCGTTTCAGTGGAGTAGGAAGCTTTAGGTAATTAAAGCTGATTATGTAACATGCACTGTTTTTTTGTTTGTTTTTTGTTTTTTAAAAAAACGTCTCTAATTTACGGTAAAATACCGACAGCTACAGTATGGTTGCCAGTTTCCAGTATTTTACTGTAAATTAGAGACTTTTTTTGTGTGTTGACAGCTATGGAGAGCATTTCTTTGACATGCCGAATTGGCATAGGAATCACAACTCAGATGCCCCTGTTACAGTAGACTGAATATTTTTGACGTGACAGTCTTTTTCACCTTTTTTTGAAAAAATTAATAAATATATAAAATCTACATTTATGTCGCACAATCTGTGAAGTTCAAAACAACAATAAATATCATTTATGTGCGTAACAGTGTTGAAAGGTTGAGCTTGACAGTGACGATCTTTGGATTAAAAAATAATCAAATAGAGGTAAGAAACTTTCCTAACACTTAAATCTCTTGGCAGTGTGAGCGGGAAAAGACTTAAGAATGCTGATGAAATTGGACTGAACCATTATTTATAAAAAGGGGGGATTATTATGCTGTTATGGAGTTGAACAAAACTGGAGGGACATGATTAAAAAGTGCGATTTTATAAATAACTCCTGTATTTTTCTCATATTTTTTTATTTTGGTTAAATAAAAATGTTTAAAATGGTATAAATAAATTGCAGTTACTGGCTATTTTTATTTGTTTTATATTCATTGAAAAATTAACATTGGTCAGTGGGGACATGCTCATTTGACTGACCTCTATGCTTCAACAACCCATAAAATTTTTCAAAACATGATTTTTTTAAATATATTTGCATGTTACATTACCAAGACACATGGATATTTCCATTTCTTGATTTTCTCAAAAATAAATGTAGTTTGCATTATATGAAAATCTTTGATAAACCTGTGGGACACAAAATGCACCGAATTCAGAGAATGACCCACCTACTATTTTTTCTAAGAGAAATAAAAAATAAACGCAAGAAGTGGCATATCCATCCATCCATCCATTTTCTTTACACCCTTGTACCTAGTGGGGCCAGTGGGGTCGGGAGGGTTGCTGGTGCCTATCTCCATCGAATGTTTCGGGCGAGAGGCGGGTACACCCTGGACAGGTCGCCAGTCTGTCGCAAAGAAGTGGCATAATAAAATGAAAAAGCAGATACAAAATAACAATAATGTTGAACTGGAATCCATTAAAATGCTGCAAAGTGTGATTCGCAACAAGCACACCAAAGGAGCATAAATGCAATTTTAAGAAAATGCCACACTAAAAGAGGAGGGCAGGGCTATAAGGCCTATTAGAAAGAAAGCCAACTATCATAATCTCCAACAAACATACAACATTAATTTCTTTTTCATAGAGTTCAGCAGAGTACTTCAAATAAGAACAGTAAACAGATGCAGAGAGTAGTAAGATGACCAAACATAAGAAATTAAAAAGATGTGGTGTGATTTAAACAGACAAGCTTACCAATAGAACTGCAGAACAAAGCTGTTTACTTCATAAGTGAAAGTGCACAAAGTATGGAGGTGTTTGCTAAAAGTGCTCATGCGAGTGTTTCTGTGTCCTGATGTCTGACAGAAATCTATGACGAGTTGTGTGCCTCCGGGGAGGAGCCTGACCTGCTGTCTGTCCTCACAGTCCTGGCGTCCACCGTCATTCCTGGATTACCTCCAGGTGGAGGCATACAGAGCAAGTAAGACAGCCAAATGTAACCTAATGTGTCTTCATGTAAAATCAAAGCTACACCTACACACTGGTTACAAAAACAAAAAAACAACACCATGTCACTTTTGTGTGTTACAGGAGAAACTGTATTATCTCTGCTTACTATCATCAAAGAGAGACACACAAGCCTGCAGTACCAAATGTGAGTCCACACTAAACACTTCTCTCACTGAAATCCATTTATTTTATTTTAAGATACAAAATATGCCTCTGTTTTCAACATTACTTGTCTTAACAGGCTCTGGGAAGCTCATGAGAGCCTGAAGTGGAGACTCTCTTACTCAGAGGGACTGTAATAAATGTGAATATTAAACTGTTTCCTCATGTGTGCAATCTGACCATAAGGGGGAATCACATGACCTGGCAAAGGTGTTTGTTTACATCAAGGCAGCGTCTTGTTCAAACAAATGCAATGCACAAAGAGATCTAATAAAGCTTAAAACTTTATATTTGTACCAGACGGATATTTTGTAAAACATACTCAGACACAGAGCAAGGAATGAACCTATGCCTCTAATTCAGTGAACACACAGCACAGCTAAAGGACAGATCAGTACAACCGGATTAAAACCAACTGTGACACTGTACATTTTCATTGGATAACAAAACAGGACTATTTGATACACATGAAGTTGTATTTTAAAGAAAAATTTAAAGTAAAAATGTTTAGAATTAAACAGTTAATTGTCAACGCTAGTCATAAGTGAGCATGCAAATGGCCATTTGTTCCTACAGGAAATGGTAACAATGAAAGGGAGTCAGGGAGCTCATTTATATTTCTTATTGCTGGTGATAAGTAAATAATTACAAATATTTTATTATGCGTACATAAAGGAAAAAATACATTTCACAAACCATAAGAGAATACCTTTTTTTTCTAAAGTGGTTAATAATGTCTGTATTTTTATTGTACCTGCAGAAAAAAACATCTGTTTATCAGGAAGTTTGACCAGAACATATCCAGACAAAGACCTAAATTTGAATTTAAGGACAAATCAAATTTCCACATGGGCATGTTCATGCATTTACCAACTTTCTAAGGATTTTGAAATTGTCTGTGAAATTTATTTTTTCAGTGAATTGATCATGTCCTGTGCTGCCTTATTCTTCTTTTATATGGTAGATAAAACATCAACAACAAACAATAGAACGGGTCATTTTCCGTATTGGTTCTTTTATCTACATCATTCTGCATCATCCTGTTACGTTTGCATATCCTTTTCTGTGTTTAAACATTAAATGATGAGAGTGAAGATTTTAATCTGAATAAAGAACATATGACTAACTTTTTGTTTTCCTGTTGATTTTGTAAATTTTTTCACCTATGGGAAATAAACAATCTTCTTTTTTAAGGTTGTTTCATTTTTGTGAGACAGAATAACAGACAAAAATAATAGTTAAGAAAACACAATTTGCATAAATGTTAAAACGTATTTGCATTTGTATTAAAATAAATATTTGATGCTGGAATTCTGTCTTCCACATTTTGAACATATCATACAACATATCTACAAGGACACGAAAATGGCTGAAGAAGAAACACAACAAGATCGTGGATTGCCACTGTAAGTGTTTGGACCAGAGCCCAACAGAAAATGTGTGCAGGGAGCTGAAGCTTTAAGTCACCAAGCAGTGGAAGAGAGAAATAAAAGATTTAAAGCTAGTTTGATGAGGAGTGAGCTTAACTCCCTCCTGAGATGTCTGCAAACTCAGTGAGCAGCAACAGAAAAAGTCTTCCTGCAGCACTTGTCAAAAGAAAAGAAAGGGGAAAAAAAAACAATCCAACAAGTACTAAAATCTGTTTTCCTGGAGATTTGACACTTCTTTGATTAACAAATGGTAGATTTTTAACATTTATTTACAATTATTTTCCAGATTCTGTCTCACAACAATAAAATAAAACTGCCAAACCTACTAAATTAATTGACAACTTCTGCCAAAAATGTTTCTTTATTGTAACAAAAATCTAAGAAAAAGACTTTGAACTATTAAAGTGAAATGTCTGTTAAAAACAGGCCACATCAATGCTACATAGATGGATACTTCTATCCTTGCATAGTAAAGGATCTCTTAAGAGTTCGCTGTGGATTGCTTAAGCTTTTCTCTCTGTGTTTATATGATGGCGTGACTACTTATGTGGCCCTTATTGACACAGGAGTGTCCTTTACAAGCCATATTTGATTAGATGTTCTCTGCTGAAAGCCCTGGATCTTCTTCAAGATGACTATGAATTTAAATGACTTCTAAGATGGGTGCTTTGTGAGCAATCGACAAATTAAAATGTCTCCTTTTTGCTGTTTGCTAGCCTTTTTATAGCAGGAGCTATTTTTAAATACAGGTCATATTTTAATTATTTTACGTTTGAAATGGATAACTAAGAAGCGATGGTAGATATTGCGTTTCCACATTATTAACTACTATGATCTGATACAAGCCTCTCTGTTCTGTGAGGTCCAGCAACATGTGCAGCATTCTTCAAATCAGCAGCCTCTTTTAAGTGGTCCTTCACTGCTTCTTTCGCCTGATTGCTTTGGTATGAGTCAGTCATTTGATGACTTTGGGCCCGTCTTCACAAGTCTTTTTTAAGCTAAAAATTTCTGGTTTTTTCTCGCCTCGCCAAATAAAATGATCACTTACTTGCTTTGCAGAGTTCACTATTTAAGTCCACTGTTCTCTCAACTGAACTAATCTACTGCACTTGGGGCAAAAACAGTCAGAATTCACATGATTTGGTTTTCAAATGCTGATAGGACAAAGCTAATGATTTTCTAAAGAGCCCAAAGCAATGACGCTATCTATCCACACTGGTTTCCTGCAGGCGATTGTTCATAATTCCCAAGGCCCCCACCCCTCCAGAAAACCCGTTCTGGTGCCCGTAGCTCTGCCGTGGCCCTTCATGAGCAGTTTCACTCAGCTGCTTTTGCAGCAACGCCAGAGACACCTTATTGGACACCATGAACTCATTGACAGAGATCATCTCTCCAGACAGACGACGGCCCAGATGCACTTCAGCCCCTGGACCAGCGTCTGTCTCGCTATCACACACACTTTCCACAGAGCCGTCCGTGTAGCGTTGCCTTCCCATGGGGCACTGGGAGGAGATAGGCTGCACAGCGTTGCGTTTCACTCGCTTGAGTCTGAGGCGTGCCGCTGGACCCCTGTGGCTTAGCTTTTTACCTCGAAGGCAGGGGCAGGAACAGAGCTTGCGTTGCCCAGAGCAGGCCAGCTTTCCCAGGATCCAGTTGAGAGTTTGCTTGATAATGATAGAAATGACATTGAAGAGCGAGTAGATACAGCACACTCCCATTAGGATGAAAAGGCAGTTTCCGAGTCGGTAGGCCCCTTGGGATTCATAGCGCTCCCTCTGACTGCTCACCAGGTCCCCAAAGCCGATGGTGCTGAATGCCACGAAGCAGAAATAGAGGGAGTCGACGTAGCTCCAGTTCTCCATGGTGCTGTACAGGGTGGAGGCGCTGCAGGCGATCACAACAGACGCCAGTCCCAGAATCAGCATCACGTAATAGACTGACGGTTTCCAGCCTTCCAGACTGTCCTCTTCACCGGATGATTCCTCTCTGCTCGACACCACACCCGCTCCTCCGCACCTCAACCGCCTCTCATGACACCAGCGCATGATGTATGCCAACATGGTGATGATCCTTTCGAGGAAGAGGTTGAAGAAGAGGATGGTGGCTGCACAACCAATGAGGCCATAGAAGATGAGGAATATCTTTCCGGCGATGGTTGCCGGTGTGGTCATGCCAAAACCTGGAAAGGACAAGTGAAGGTTAAAAAACTGAGTGAAGTTTATTAATCAAACAAAATTGTTGTGAAATGTTTGTGCAGCCAAAATTTTTGCTTGTGCTGCGATCATTTCATAAAAATGTTTCCAGAGGTCATCAAAGGTCAACCAGCATCCTCCACCACATTTACAAAATCAAACAAAATATGGTATCAGTCAACTGTAGCACAGTAGACTGATATCATACCCTGTCTGATTTTGTAAATATAGATGGGCCTCATTAAAGGTCATTTATATTTACAAAAATTTTTGCTACACAAAAGTTTGATATCAATTTGGTTAGATTTGAAGAAAACCCCAGCACCCTCTTCAAATGTTACTCAGGTAAAATCAGCGGTGCCAGTACCTTAACAATTATTGCCTCAATTACTGAAGATTTAAGAGAATTTAAAGTGTATAAAAGTGAGTCATTACCAATAGTAGAGACCACAGTGCCCACAAAGTAAAAAGCTCCAGAAAAGTCCCAGCGTGGCCTCAACTCGTCCACTCTGATCCCCGCTCCGTTCGCCTGCTCGTACTGCCGCAGCAGGGTGTGCAAGGCGCCCAGGTTGACCCTGTACCGCCTCGTGAAGTTCTCCAGCTGCTGCTTCCAGAGAAGCCGGGCGCGGATCTCAAATGGGTGCTCCAAAGCCGAGAAGATAGCCGCTCCGCACAGCAAGTAGAGAAGGATGAGGCCAGCCAGCAAGCAAAAACGAGCGTTGTCTTCGTTCAGGGGAGCCCGGGAGCAGCAGCAGCAGCAGCCTCCTGCAGCTCTCCTCTGAGCCATGAGCACAGCCAACGCACAGAGACACCACTGCAGAAGCATGCACCTCCACCCCTCTGCCAGGACCCCACAAGTCAAACACGGTTTACTTGCATTTTTGCAAGGAAAGCCAATTGAAAAGGATAAATGTGCTGAAGGCTGCTTTGATTATTTCATTGTGGAAAATCTGGAACAACACACAAAAAGATGCAGATCAATCAGTAGCTGTTGCAAATGTAAACCTTTTAGATGGCTTAGATTAATCTTTGCCATGTTTAAACAAATTAAAGTGAAAACATGACTAACTTTGACTGAAATAGAACCTCGTAAGGTTTATAAGAGTGGAAAATTAACACTTAAAGAAAAAACACCTTTACAAAATCATAACATTTTACATGCAAGCCAAAGGTTATTAACAAATAAAGTATAAAACCTGTTTTTATTCTACCTGGATGTTGAGAGTCCGCTCCCCAGAGCACAGCTGGTTAGTGTGCGCTTCTTCCATGTGTGTGCTGAACAATGACAAGAAGCCTCTTGAGTTTTGTGTGTGTTTGTCTGCATGTGTGTCTGTCTGATGTTTCATCTGTTACACAGTGACATCATCATCTCCTACAAAACCATCTTCTTTTGACAACGCCCTGAGTGATATAGTTCTCTCTTCATGGTTAAAGTCCTTCTCTTGATTTTACACATTTACCACATCCCAGATTGGTCAAACCGGACTAAAAAAAACTTCACTCATATAACTGTTAATTAAGACACTTGATTGTGCCGGCTATCCAGATGCAAATGGATTTCTTCTAATTAAACAGGAATAATTAAAACTATTATAACCAAAACCATTGTGTGAACACAAGTTTGGCAGATCACTTTAATAACATCAGAGTGTTGGAAACATTATTTTCCGCCTCTGGTTTTAGGCTCATGATGCAGCTTGCAGACCCACTAAGTGGCTTTTTGTTGTTCTGCAGACTGTGTGGGAGGATGTACTGAGCATGAGCATCAGGTTTTCTGTCTGTTCATCCCTTTAATCTTGTCTGGTGCTGCAGGTAAGGGCATGGGTTCCCCTCCCCGCCAGCCAACTGATGACAGCACTGGGCAGGTGTGGAAGACACACTGTCCATCTGCCTTAATATGAAGAAAGCCATTGGTCTTTGCTTAGTGCTATTTTTCAGAAAGTTATACAGTAAAAGAAAAAATGCAATTATTCTTTCCTTTGTGGGGATGTTTTACTGAGCAAATCAGCAAAGCAACATGCAGGTGTTTGCACTCTTCCTTGCAAGTTTTGAAAATGTATCATATTTTGTTTTATTAGCATGCATGCACATTTTGACATATTAGAACCTCCAACTGCAATGTAGTTTGTTGCCATTTTAAATGAAGAAACAACACTTCCCGGTGTCTCTGAGATCCGTAGGACATTAGGAACAAACAGCATAATGACGACTAACGAACACAGCAGATAAGTCAGAGAGAAATATGGAGAAGATTAAAACAGACACCAAACAATCTCCCATTTTCCCAAAGCTCTGTTCAATCCATCATTCAAAAATCAAGAATCGGATGGTAGCTCTGAAGGAGCTGCAGAGAGCTGCAGCTCAGGTGACAAATCAAATCGTTGGTACTCTTAGCTGCACCTCACAAATCTGGCCCTGTTTGAAATTTCTAAGAAGAAACCCATTGCTAAAAATCAAAGCAAAACAAAAAAAAATACCACAGAAGTCCTGTTTGCAGTATAATAGAACACAGCAACCATGGTAGAAGATGCCTGAGTTGCATTAAAGTTGACCATTGTGATCTACGTAAAAGAAGGCTTGTGTTGTAGGACACTGAAAATATTGATGGCTTCCAATGTCTAATATGACATACGTCATTGTGGTGATTGACCTTATTCCTCAAGTATTTCTACTAATAAATGTTTGTGTCGGTAAAACAACACTCCACTTAGAGAAGTTCTATTTGTAGGTAATAATTGGGGAAGTCTGTGTTTCCTGAAATAGCCTACATGTCAAAGGAAGACAGTGGGCGGTGTGTGAGGAGGTCAGACATCTGCTGCAGAGGCTGCAGACTGTGTTTGGTCCTGTTTCAGTGATAGTTTGAGTAGGTGTGATTATCACAAACAGTAGATTAGGTGAAACATCAAAGATCATTTCAACATTTTTGCAGGTGTCTTTCAATAAAAGAATTCCTATAAAAATAATTCTCCGGGGCAGAAATGCAGGATATCACAAATGCTTGCGATCATTTCTACAGAATTTGGTGGAACTGTTAAAGCAGACTTTTACTTTAAATGCCATTACATTCAAATGAGGTCTGTATTTTTCACACATTCGAGTCCAGAAACATAAAACATCTTGTTTTAAATAAATGTTATGCTTGCATCTCAAGTTTTTGTTTCTGTGCTCAGATTTAATGCCATAATGCACAAGTATTCTCCCCCCACTGCTTGAATCCTTATCTCTGCACTCAGATTTTCTGCTCTTACAATAAAAATGTGTTCTGTTAGGCTCTGAATATACTATTCTTTCCTATGTTTGGGTAGCTCCTTTTTGGAGAAAAAGCAAGTAAATGAATTTATTTCAATATAAAACTTACAAAAGTAAAACTTACAGTAAGCAATGTACATATATTTTAGGACTAAGTTAAAGGAATGCCATTGATGATTTATTCAATTTACTGTATAATTATGATGACCTCCTGATGGCACAAAAGGCTCAGCAAATAACATAAAAACAAGAAAGCTTGTGTACAAACAAGACATCTCACTTGAACAAACTATATGTTTTCGTCTGGTGCATTTGTAATAAAAACAAGCTTGTTCTTTATTCGTTTAAGTTAAAGTAGAGTGCCCAGAAATTCAGTAGAGATACTAAAACTTCTTCATAATATTACCTAAGTGTAAGTACAAAGTATAGTTTATATTTTTTTATTTCAAATAATTGCTCAAGTAAATGTAACTGAGTAAAAGACAATTAGTACTCACTCCGTGTTCCTGTTTCTGACTCATGCGCGTCTCCTTACCAAGTGGTCTTGTTTTGGCAATGTCTCTCCGGTGCCTCTAGGTGTCAGTGTTGCGCTTGGTGAACAACAAGTCTCGAGAGGCAGAGGTAGATCAGCACTGACGAAGAAGAATTTAACGGTTCCCGGTTGTTGAACCGCTCTGGTGTCCGCTGTGGTTCACCGATGGATTACAACCTGTTTGGGACCTGAGAGCAATCCCAATTTACTGCCTTCAGGTTTCATTGAGCTCTGTAAGCGAGCTCCTCTCGACGGTTTCCCAACAGCTATGCTTTGACAGCTTGACACGGTCAGGATAATCGCTGCAACTCAGGGTACTGTTAACCTACAATTGTTTTTTTTTTTCCTGTGTTTTCAGTCTGAACACGGTTACGTGACTCAAATGCGTCCCTTTTCAAGCTAAATGTATTGCAAATTTATATAATTAGCCATAACTATTTAGTGATGTCCGTGCTAGCTATACTTAGCTAACGTTGGTCAGTTAATTTGACTGCAGCGGACGCGGTAACAGTCGCTAGCTGACCGCTGATCAGAAGATGAAGATGAAAACATTTGCATCTCAGCAGCTTATTATCAGCTTTTCAAAGCCTGTATTAAAGCAAAGTTATTGTCTTTATCAGGCGTTATATGTTTCAAGTTCACTTAGTTTAATACTGCGATTAAAAATATGTTTACAGACTCGCTGTGACCAGAAAAAGTGAAGTGAAGCGCAATAATCCTAATAGGACTATACACTAATGATGTAGTAACTTATTCCCTAAAATCATCACTTCTGATGTTAAATGAGTACCTTACGTTTTAAACATGTTTTTTATTTTTATTTTTACAGGATAAATGAAAATGTCAAGTCTTAAACATCGATTCTGCTCACTACTGCCCCGTGTGGTGGCTTTGAATAGAACAGAATAGAAAACTGGGAAATCTTCTAGATGGATAGAGGAAATTATTGCCTAGTAATATTAGCTTAATTAATATACACAGTACAAAACCCCATATATAAGTTTTTTGTTTGTTTTTTTTTACAGTGAAATACAAATCAGAATTTTACCATATGGAAAAAACTTGGCTGTGATTGCAACTTATAACAGCGAATGTCTGATAAGATGTACACTATTTATTCAATTTGCCAACTTTTAGCAAGTATAATTAACATTTACCTAAGATTTAAAGTACAGTACCAGCTGGGGGAAAAAAAATAATTTCCTAGATTTCATTTTGAATCGTTCCATTTAACTAACAGGTTGTGCTTGTCGTATATACATTTTACAGAGATTTTTTTGGAAAGTAAAGTACATATTTTAATTGTGATCAGGCTCATTGTCATGCTCTAAATACTCTTTGAAGCTCCTTTTGTGTAAACTATAACGCAGCTGGCATATAAAGTAACCAGTTCCTGTTCTATTTTATCAATCACTATTAATTTGTATTTGTTGATTAAAGACAATTTTGCATTATTCTCTCCAGTGCAGGTCCAGAGCGATGGAAGACGGCTCTGAGTTGATGGAGGACATCGTGTTTCGAGGAGTGGAGTTTTCTGTGAAGATCGAACTGGATAAGAATTTGCTGATTGTGGAAATCTCTGACTCTGTGACAGCAGATCAGTGGCGGGGGGAGTTTGATCCTGCGTGTCAGTGGTTTATTTAAATAACACATGTTATGTATGACACAGATTGTGCTTGTGTTTATATTTATTTCTTGTTTTCTTTTTCCTTCCGTTAGACATCGAAGATCTCACTCGCAAAACTGGCAACTTCAAACAGTTTCCTATTTTCTGCAGCATGTTGGAATCTGCTGTGAGGAAGGTGCAGTGCTGTATTTTTTTCATATATCCTAACTGTTTAGAGTTTGAGTAGTAATAGAAACAGACAGGTTTGCTTGGGGCGACGCTGGCCGATGAGGAGGGTCGTTCACTGGAGTTCAGTGTTTCCAGTTGAATGAGAAATGTTCTGCCCTCTCGAGCTCAACGTTTGTCACGGACAGAGATTCTACACTTCCGATCTTTCAAACATTACGTGTTAGCTGCTTCAAACAGAAAAAGAAATTTACACACTGACAATATTAGAAGAAAAGCACTCAAATCCCACCAGATGATCAAATCCAGTTCAAATTACTCAACATATAAAACAGTTTTTACAAAATGAACAACAGCGTCCACAGACGCATATCTGCTACTTGAAGGTCAGACTTTATTTGGAATTCTTTGAAAATCAAAATAAGATCAAATTAATTATTTCAGACAATATGGAGTTAAACGTGTTCATGCGTGTAACAGAAAATGATCTAGCAGTGTTTGAGAAGCGTATTTATGAAACGAAACGGGCCCCATCTAACTACAGTTTCTCTTTCCAGACGAGTGATTCTGTCACCCTTGACCTTCTGACCTATGCTGACCTGGAGCTGCTGCGTAACAGAAAAGCGGGAGTGGTCAGTCGTCCTCGTGGCCACCAGCAGCAGTCGGCTCTCACCGCCAAGCGATATCTCATCCTCATTTACACAGTGGAGTTTGACAGGTTTGGATCTCCGTATCCGTATGGAATGTTGTTCTGTCCTCTCTTGGACCTAGATTTCATTTTGAATCGTTGCATTTAATTCTGTTGTATTGGTAGGATACACTACCCTTTGCCGTTGCCGTATGTGGGAAAGCCTGACCCAGCTAGCCTGCAGAAGGAGATCCGAGCCCTCAGGGCTGAGATCAGCGCGCTCACCTCCCATGGAGGTGGCAAATCTACAGATCTGGAAATGTACCGGCTTCGACAAGAGTAGGTCTCCTTAATCTCTCTGTTGCATTCAGGAGTCTAAAGATGTGTTGAGCTATTCAGGTTTTTCATCTTTCTTATCTCTTTTCTTGTATTTTTTATAAACATTTCTATTCTCCTCCTTCTTCTCTATTCTGCAATACTTATTTTTATCACATTAACCCCCCGCCCTCAAAAAAATACATTAGATTTTTTGGTTTTGGTGACAAGTTAAAGTGAATATTTACTCAACACACTTTGTGATGTGAGGATTTTAATGTTTGGTAGTTCAACAAGCGCATTTTGTTCAATCCTGATGTAAAAAAAACATCAGCTGATACTGACTTGCTGGTTTTCAGTCAAAATTATTGTAATTATACACCAGGTTTAATGCTGTAATTAAAAACAACACAATTTTTAAGAAGGAGAATGTTTATGTAACGGTGTAGCAATAAATGGGTTTCTCTGAGTACTTGGGATTTTGAACCGGTAACATGACTAGGTAGCTTAATGGACTAAAACCACAGATAATTGTTGTGTTTTGGAGTTCTAATCAGTCAGAACAAATTAGAAAGAACCCCCTACAATAACAGTCGTGTTAGTTTTTTTGACACCACTGTTTTCCCTGAAGGCTCGCTGCAGTGAAAGAAGAAAAGGAAGCCATGGCCAAGGCTCTGGAGAAACTGCAAATGAGTGGGAGTGGCTCTGGACTGGGCAGAGGAGACTGGAGGGTCAAAGACGTGGTGCGGACGCTGGAGGAGCAGCTCATCAAGGAGAGGGCCAAAAGTCAACGCTCCACTAGCAAAAGGTGCCAAGAACAGCGACTCCTAATGGAGCAGGTGAAAGTTCACTGGGTAAGATCGCTGATTTTTACTTTGTTTCTCTGCTGGCTTTAACCTTCCTCCTTCATTTTCTAGTTGGAGGAGCTGAGAGCTTCAGAGTGTGCGCTCCGCATTCGGGTCAAGAGTCTCACCAGTGAGCTGGCGTTCCTACGGCGCGGGTTAGACAATCTAAGCATGTACTATATCTTTGCTTTCCTTCTCTTTCATTCATTCATTTGCCTTCATTGTGGACGGAGCATTCAGCACGTGAGGATTCACTGAGTGTTCGCGTTCTGCAGCAGGGTGACGCCTGTTTCGGGTCGCATCGGCTCTCGAGTTGACGGGGAAGTCTATCGGTCGCTGTCGCGTGAGAGGAGTTCTGGGTACGGAGGGGTCAGGGCTCGCTCCGGGTCCAGAGAGCGGCTGGAGGACAGAAGAATGAGGTCAGGGGAGAGGGAAAGAAGGTCGGATTCGTCGGGACCACGTCCTCACATGCTGAGGCCGTCGCCGTCACCCACCAGTACGTGCTGCTAATTATTTATGGTGATGGAAAATATTGTTTTAAGTTAATGCTGTGTTCAAGTTACCTGGGAAATGGGAACTTAGAGCTGGGTTTGACGTCAGACTTGAAGAAACAGCGTTCTAGTTAAGAAGTAGGGAGTTAAAATGGCGACGCCTATAAAAATGGATTCCAATAGCTCGTATAAACATCATTTTTAGTTTTACTTTCCATAAGCAAACACCACTTTTATTTTTTTTTCAGTTTAGGGTTTCAGCCATTCCATGCAACATTGATTTTTAAACGGACTTTTGCTGATGCAAAGTTCGCCTTCCAAGTCGTAACTTGGGGTAGTTGGAGTTGCTGCCAGTCTCCGACGTCGGCGGATGTTCCAGTTGTTTTTTCTGACTGGGAAGTCTGAATTTCCCAGTTTCAAGTACAACTGGAACGCAGCATTAATGCAACAAGATCATCGATACACTGGTGCCAGTTATCCGTAGTTAAGTCAGCAAAATGAGCAAGGATTACGTAGCCTGAGACAAAGCAACACTCAACAATTAAAATAAATTTAGAAGAACTACTCCATTTTTTTTGTTTTTGCACAAGAAAATATATAATGTGATTGTCTATATAAATTATTTTCCGGTCAAATTAATGATCCCCAATCTTTTTTACTGTCACCGTGTTTCGCAGGGTCTCGGGTTCCTCGCTTTGACCCGACTGCCTACATCCAGGACAGACAGCGGAGGCAGAGAGAGGCAGAACTCAAAAAGTTGGTTCCTATACATTTTCCCTTTTATTGACTCCATATTCGGTGCAGCAGGTGAATTTATTAACACCTTTTAATTAATTTTTTTATTGCCAGACAGCGGAAGGTGCGACGGGAAATCCTAAATTCCCCGGTGCTCCCTGAGCGGGGCCGCTCCCGGTCCAGGGAGGCTTATCCTCAGGCGGTCCGGGCCGGAAGCAGAGGCAGGAGCCTGTCGCTGGAGCGTCGAGGCAGCAGGAACTCCTCTGACAGCTCATTAGCAGACATGGATGAAATGGCCAAAACACTTTTCAGGTACTGGGAACTCACTGGAAATGAGTCTTCAAAAGTGTCTGAGCTATTTTAATCCTTAATTCTTTTTACAGGGGAAGAAAACAGACGTACAATGGACCTAATATGGTGAGTAATTAACTCGATAGTGAGTGTGTAAATGTGGACTATATTTAATAGAAAAAAAAACTGAATTAAATGAGGTTACAAAATCATCAGAGCTATAAAAACAGTACTTCTGATTAATCCATTTGTGCCTTTATTCCCTTCTGCATGTAAAATTAATGGTTTCTTATTTCTATTTTCCGTTTCAGTCTCGAGGCCTTTTTACCAGAAAGCCATTAAGTAGCACTCCAACACACAGAATAAAAGACAAAGGTAACTTCATTAATTCTTTTTTTTTCTTTTTAAAGGGGCAGTATTATGTAAAATTGACTGCTTTTTTTTTTTTTTTAGCTTTATGTCATGTTATAATGTTATTCCCTCTTGGAAAACACACCTGGAGTTGCTCTGATTCTTTCATGCATGTTTGAGAAATAATTTAATCTCCCATAGTATATGCAAAACAAACTGCTCCTTCAGACTAGCCAGCAGCAATTAGCAAAAACCTAGTGGAAGTGCTCATCATTTGAGCTCATAACAGCTACTTCTCAGTGAAACACTGGTAAAAACAATACTAAAGGATTAGCCAGAGTTTCTTAAAGAGACAGAGGCCCAATTTCAAGGTGTTAAATTAGGAAGAAAATTTCTTTTAAGTCGTATATTCGATATATAAAGTTTAGCACAATGTGGCCGGAAAACGCTTAATAAAGTCTTAGTTGATGCTATTTGTGTAGTAATCATTCGATGTCCAAACCACAGAGAGCTCTATAGACACTGGGGTTGAGCTGTCAGAGATTGATGCAAGGCTGCAGGCGCTTCAGGAATACATGAGGGACCTGGACACAGGACACTAGATGGCTGCGGTGTGAGCCAGGAGGAACACATCCCGGATCAAACAGGAGCAGCTGGTTGTGTTCTAGCGAGAGACTAAAGCTCCCTCTGGAGGCTGACCGCCATTACTGCAGGTATCCACAACCATCACTGTGAAGGTCACCGGACTGTTTTTATGTCCTAAATTCTTAAATAATTTAAATGTGACTGATTCTATGTGGAAATTGTAGGTCGTTTTAAATTCGGCCAAACTTGTGCATGTTTGCAGGAGTTTTGGTTGATTATTTTATTTGGAGTTTTTTTTTTTTTTTAACTATTATGATATATTAAAAGTGCAGCGTTAGGTGTCCTTTTGTGTTTACAATTCTTCGTCCGTCCTCAATACAGAATAGGGAAGATAAATGGGTCATAAGTCTCTCATCTCAGTGTGCCGTCATAACATACACATTTCTACAAATTATCTTTGGAGATGAACCTAACTAAATCTGTTGTATTGTTTTTATTGTCGTGTTGAACATGGTCTTTTGTCTTTCTCTCCAATGCATGCTGGGATAGATTCCAGGGGCAACGTCAAAGCAGATTTGCATGCTGCCAAAAACATACCTGTTAAAATGTGATTCATGCCAAAACTATGTTTTTCACAAGTTTTATTTAAATTTAGTTTTCTTCTGTTTGAATCTGAAGGTTCCCAGTGTATTTTACCATTATAACTGATCCACATGTGCATTACTATTGAAGTTTTACTTGTTTTGGTCCCGTTTCGATAAACCCAAACCTTGTGTGGGAAAGTAACCTGAGCTGACTTAAAGCTGTTTACAAACTGTAAAATGGCCAAATTTTTTTAACCAAATTGTGTGCAAACTGACTGTTACTGTTATTTTTTTTTTCCTATTTGCCTTTTGTACTTCCTAAAGATTATAAGAAATACAACCTTTGAGAAAAAATGTCTGTATTTTGTATCGGTGATCTTTATTTCTGTCAGGAATAAATGAACACAGTGAAAGGCTGTGGTGTTAGTGGGATTTTTGGCATCTTGGGGTTTAAAATGAAAAGGAGAGCAGCACACTGAAAATAATTCACTTTAAATACAGATGCTGCAATCAGAGGTATCATTGCAAAAGTACAAAAGTTTATTTTATAGAAAATGTTTTTTTTAACCAGAACAAATAAGGAGCTACCCTAAACTAAACAAATAACATTTGTGGACAATCTTAATTTAAAATGCACAGCATGTCTAAGTCAAACCGCCACATAGGCTAACATGGTAATGCAGCATAAAAACAGTGTTAAAGATTCCCCTCATTTCTACAGGGTGCAATTATACATTCATTTATTTAGTGAAGAAGAAATGAAGCCAAGTGACTACCGTAGCAAAGAACAAAACATTTGTGTTTGTATTAAGGCTTGGATCCCTCACTCACGTCTAGCCAGGCTGGGTGGAAGTGTTCACATTAATGGGACTCACAAGAGTTCGTCGACTGTTGAGTAAGGCCTGAATGTGGAGCGTGAGCTAAGAAAAGAGGATTGAAATGTAAGAGTGGCCGTTTGTACAAACCTGTACTGACAAGGAACATTCGCTAATATACGAGTGACTTACAGACTGATGCTGCGCCAGAGAGTCTTGATAAAAGGATTGTGTGATGTCCCGTCTGTTCACGTCAGACTGTCTCCAGAGCTCAGCTTTGATCTGCAGCTCCGCCTCAGGTAGGAAGGGGTACTGCTGCCGCTGTAGGAGAACAAAATATTCAAAAAACATCTTCTATTGTACCTACTTTATTCAGTTCAGAGTCTTGTGATAGAGTGGATAAGAGGTGAAATATAAATTCTTTCTTGAAGGCCAGTTTTCTAATAAACATCATTTAGCATCGAATAATGTGATTTACTACTTTAAAATGGACATCAACCAACTCAAAGTAAAGAAAACCTTTCCTGCCGAGCCGCATATGTTCATGTATGCATGTCCTTTAGTGAGTCGTTAAGATTTTGTCTTGATTTTAATGCTTCAGATTTAAGCAGACATATATTGTAGTTCCCCTCCCAGCCTGAAAACAAGCTAATACTATTTTTTCTCCACTACGACATTAAGAATAGAACATCTTATCAGTCTATTTCTTGCTGTTACATCTCCACATAAGGAGCAGTTCCTAAAACTTACAAGCACCCCAAACAGAAAAATACAGGGTTTCTATGCTGTCTGAAAAAGTAGGAAATTTAAGTATTTTTCACATGTGGATAAATATAAATAAGAAGATAGTATATTATTTCTTGCTATTTCTTTCTTACTTTTCTGTTGTATCCATCTTTTACATTACCCCCATACATTAATTTGTTCGACAAATTTCGGAGGTAAAAATCTTAAAGGGACCTTTAAAATTTGACGGTCAGTGTTTGTGGAACCAAGAAAGGAATAATATTTTGCTGTGTATACCAGACAAACCTTCACTTGTAGCACTCTATCCCAAGCATGTGATTTTAACAAACTCTTATGAAGAACCATATGGTGATTGCCCAGGGTGGTATTAGAAGGGGCGACACACAACTACCATATCAAAAACAGAAACCATTCATCGGTACCCTGAATATGTTTGGGTATTTCTTTCTTGCTCTCATGCATGTGCAGACGCGGGGAAGGTGGCGCCCACTGCTGGCCATTCAACTGAAACCATGCTAAGAACCTCAGCAAACCAGCAGTCAAAAAAAACTATTGAGTTCACTCACCAGTCGCAACATGTAGTCCTCTATAGAGGGAATCCTCATATTCTGCAGGGTCAGGAAAGCTAGCGATACATTTGCTCTGCTTCTGTTGAGTATTTCCTGCAAAGACGTATGAACGTTTTTTTAGATTCCAAATATAAGTCGTATCAATTCTAAGAAAATGTTTACATTTCTTTTTTCACACCAGTAGCTGCTCATTGGTCTTCTTCTGCAGCCTGTCCTGGCTTGAGCTGGCTGGGAGTTTGACTGTGTTTGACTGGTGAAACACAAAATGAACATTTAAATGCACAAGATATAAACAGTATCATGTAAACTATGTCTTTATCAATCATCTTTTAGGATAGTAGCATTACCTCGGCTTCGTACTCGGCCCACGCAGCTTTGCGCTCGGCTTCGCTGAGCTCCTCCTCATGCTTGTGGTCCAGCAGGGATTCATGCTCATGGTAAGACACTATCCGATCTTTACAGATTTTTAACAGCTCTGCTAGGATGCTGTCCTGAGAAACAAATGCGTACGGTTAAAGTGGTGTAAAAAATGCTGGCATTTCTGTGATCATTTGAAGATGGTGAAGTCACCTTCGGGAGAATCGGTGTCGGTCTCTTGCTTTTCTTAGAGTTTGGATCGTCGAGCAGGTCTGGCTCAAATGTGTAGAGTTCAGTCAGCTCATGAAAAGTGAAGTGTCTTTCAATCTGCTGATGATCTACGACTCGATAGGACAGAGACTGCTTGGTCACCTGACGATCGTAGATCTTCTCCTCCATGGTTCCCTGGTGACAGCCAGACCAGTTTTTTAAATTATTTGACAAATAACTTGCTAAAGCATTTATCTCAATATATTTTATTCAGATCCGATCTTTACCTGAGCCAACAAGCGGTACACAAACACTTGTTTCAGCTGACCGAAGCGATACACCCTGTATATGCTCTGTATGTCGTATGAAGGGTTCCACGAAGCGTCAAAGATGACGACCCTGTTAGCAGCCACAAGGTTGATCCCAAGTGATCCGGCTCTCGTTGAAATCAGAAACAATCTGCCACTGAAATCATTAAACAAAACGTTTAAATTACAGTAGGGAACGTTTTTTTTTTAAGCATAATCAACAAGGGACAAAGAGTACCGGAAGTTGTCAGCATCATTAAACTCATCCGCCCATTTCTTCCTCGATGAGGCACTGACAGAGCCATCAAGTCGATAGTAATCCACGTTTTTAATCCAGCTGCCCTCTGATTAGTTAAGAAAGCACAAAAATCAACAACAACTGAGAAAAACATCCAGTTAAAACATCACTTTCTTTCTTACCTTTGATGGATGATAATGGGTCTCTAGCGTTGTGAGAAGCTGCGAGGAAATCCTCAATCAGGTTCAGTGAGATCAAGGACTGACTGAACACCAGCCTAAGAACGTAAAAACAGGTTTGGATGTGAGGAACCATCAGAACAGCAGCAATGCTGATCAAATATACTGCTTATATATTCTCTTTCAGAACTTTTTGAAAGTTTTTACACCCCTTGAGGCAAACAAACACAAAGTGGCACACATGTGAGAAGTAGAAGGGAAAAGATGTCTAGTTTGAAATGAAAATCTGCAGAGAGATAATTGTGTCTAACCCCTTTTATTTAACAACCTTAAATAAAATCCAATGTCACCGCTGGTCTAAAGTCATCTGATTTTAATTTGTACAACAAATTTTGTAAACAACGCATCATCTTCAAAGTAATTAGAGTTTTTGTTTTAATCAAATCAATAAAATCTCACGTTGAAGTTTTAGTCTGGTACATGAAGAAATATGTAAAAGTTCAAGGGGTTCGTTTTAACACGGTATGGTGTGACCAAAGAATCGTACACTTTGTCATCCAGGTTTTCGGCCATTCGGAGGATTTCAAACAAGAGCACCATTTTCCCAGAATGCTCCATGATTCTGGCGTCACTTTCAGACAGCAGATGCCTGTACCAGGCTTCAACGGCACTCTGACACCTTGAGCTGCTGGATGATTTCTCACCTACAAAGAACAGAAAAGAGAAGAAACTCTGGTTGAAACTTTTCTAAGTTTTAGGAGGAGGGCACAGCGACATGCTGCTGTGATACCTTCCACCACTCGGACAGTTTGGGGCCCATCAGTAGACACGGTACTGTGTCCATTGACATTTTGTTCATTTCCTTCGTTCTGTTTCAATCCACTGTTTCAGAGAGAGAAAAAAGATGCAGATAAAAACACATTACAGGGTGAAGAAAAGCTTTCTGATTATCATCGTGAAGGAAAACTGAAAGCATTCAAAAAACTAATTTACCTCTCCGCCACAATCGTCTCTACACTGATCATCTGAAGCTGATTCCTCTTATGGAAATTCTTCTGTAATCAAATAAAGAACACTAGTTAATCAAGGTCAAACGAGTTAGGTGTTGATTCAGTGTGGTTACTCTACCTTCCTGCTTTCTTTGCTGAGATCAGTGAGGTGAAGACACCATGGATGAGTCCAAATTCGGCTAAGGACCTGAAAATCCTTGAAAAGGTTGGCGCCAGTTTTCAGGGGTTTTTGCCTAGTTGCTGAGCCCTCACCTGGAAATAAAAACATAAAAACATTTTCTATTAATGTGATTCTGGTAAAGCGTCTACATCTGGAAATAATTTGCAGCGTTGCGTATTTACAGTATGTTTAAAAAGCATAAATTGCAAAAAAAAAAGTGCATTTTTCAGGTAGGGTTTGATTCATTGGTGTTTATTCAGCGTTAAACATGTCCTTACTTGCAATGTGGTCGAGGTAGTAGCGATACAGCTTATACTGAAGTGGGGAAATCCTCACCAGCAGCACATACTCGTGTTTTGGAGGCAGAAACTGCGTTAGCTCTGAGTAATCTCTTCTCTAGAAAACAGAAAATTGACTCAGCTTTCAGAAAGCGGAAACGTAGCATACAGCTACCACCCAGCATGTTGTTTTTGTTCTTACCTGCACGCATCCAGCCAAAACCGCATGAAGAACATGAGCGCGCTTCTTCATGATCCGCACGTCTCTTGGGGTGGAGTCGGCACACTGGCCGTTCTGCATGGGGTTGATGAAGCGGTTTCTGAACTCACTCAGGGAGCCCAGGAGGTTCTTCTTGATGAAATTTACCATGCAGTGGTCTGCAAAGGCACAACAGGTCAGAGGAGTGTCCAATTAAAGCTTCTAAAAAGTCACTTAACAATAAAACCTCATAAGCAGCGTGTTTTAGCCGGGCTAGCATTATTTTATTTGAGGACCTACACTCAACGAGGTTGTTTTGAAGCGGTGTACCCGTCAGCACCACTCTCCTCTGGGTCTTGATGCCGTTCATGGCTTTAGAGATGCGTGACGATTCATTACGAAGAATGTGACCCTCGTCACAAATCACAAAGTCCGGACCTGAAAAGAAAACGACAGTAAAGGAGGAAATGAATGAGAAATAAAGCCAGAGAGCGCTACATAATGGCCATTCCTCTAGAGTACCTGGATCTACTAATGCGCTCTTCAGCTCCTTGTAGCACTCCTCGTTGGTGGCTTTAGAGTTCTGGGACAGGTTGCGGTACATCTCATACCCTATTATCACGACCCCTCCGTCTCTCTGCCACGTCTGCAGAGCTCTAAGACGTTCCGGGAGATGCTTCAGAGTAGCCATCTCTGAAACCTGGAACAAAAAGTTTGTTTGTGTCATCCCAACATATGGACCGCCAGTCATTTATCTGTCATACCTTAACTCTATCTTCTCCAAGGCTGTGCTGCCATCTCTTGAACTCGCTGACCCAGTTGAGGATGGTATTAAGTGGACAAACCACCAAGGCTGTTCTGAACTTCAGGTTTGATGACAGCAGCACTGTGTGAAGGAAGGCCACCACCTGGAAGAGAGATTGAAGATGACCGCGAAAGTAGTTCAGGAAGAGTGCCGGAGTCTTTTTCGCAAGCGGCAACATTATGAGTTTAATATGTTTGGTTCCCTTCAACACTGAAGGGTCTAAAAATGTAATTCCTGAGTCCGGAAGGCATACATGTTCCTCACCTGCAGAGTCTTTCCCAAACCCATGCAGTGTGCCAGGATACAGCCTGATCCGGGGGAAGAGTTGGCCTTCTTCACAGACTCACAGCAACTGTCCCAAATAAACTGGACACCTAGAAGAGCATAACACCGATGTTGTAGGAAACTTTACACTCGTGTTTTGTGACGTTCCTACAAAATATAGAGGTGCGACCGCAATCGATTAAGACGAGTGTACAGTTTTAGCTTCACTTAGTTCCATTCAGGCTAAAACATATTTACAGACAAAAGTGTCTTTATCTTGATATGTTTTTTGTACAGCTTTTGCTTAATTACTGCTTTGAATGTGTTTTTTTTTTCAACAAATGGCCTTTTGAGTCTGTACACTCTAGTTAACAATTAACTATTAAAACGGGTTGATGATTATTTCAATAATTGATTAATCTGACTAACCCAATTAATCCAATTAGTCATTTCAGCTCTAAAAGCTGCAGGACACCGGCCCTTTGCAGTTTGGGACCCCTGGCCAATAATGTCACCAAAATGTTTATTTCAGTAATTCAATTGAAAAAGTAAACTAATGTCTATAGATCTGAGTCTGGTGAATCTTGAAAAACCGACTCACCATTTGAATTAGGAGAGCAGAAAGCTAATATATTTCTCTTTTTCAGGGGAAAAACTGAAATAAAATTAGAATTAACTAACTCAGGTGCATTTGCAGCTAAAATCAGAAGTCAAATAGAGTGTGAATATGAGCACAAGCTAACCGTCCACTTGGTGAGGCTTCAGGCTCGTAACCAGGTTCCTGTGCACCTGAACAAGCGGCATCTTGGTCTCTTCATCCTGGTCCAGGACCAGCTTGGTTGTGATGGGACATTCCACTTGAGACAACTCATCTGGGATTACAGTTATCTGGTAAGCAATGACAATCAATCAGCAGATTTCTTAAGAATAAGGAAAAACACATTCAAATCTATGCAAAGCCTGCATTTGTCAACACTCAACGATGTAACTAGCAAGTTTAACTTTAAAGTTAATAGGAATAATGGTTGTACCTCTCTCCAGTCCTCCATCTGTTGCGATCTATCCGCCAAACGTTGACGTCTCTCCTCTTCCTCTCGGAGGGCTTCTTGAGTCTCCGCGCGGAGATTCTCATCGTCAATAATTTTGCGGATCTTTTTGCGTCCTTTTGGGGTGCCTTTACTTTCGCTGTTCTCCTCATTTACATCCTCTTCCTCACTCTGCTCAAGTTTCCCCAAAACCCCCACAAAGTAAAATAAAAGACCTCATTTTTCTCAACCCAAAGATTAAAATCTGGAGATAAAGGTGTCAGATATGTGAAGTAAAAAGAAGTGATGCTGCTACCTTCTCAATACTGGAGTCGGACAATAAAATGCAGGGCACTTGCTTGTTCAGTTCAAAACTACAAGTTGCTTCCTTTTCTCGTTTGCTTGATCTGGTGCAAAAAGAAAAACAATTAGACATTTCTCTATGGATACCAATTTATCTACAATTAGAAGTAATAAAAATACTATTACTAATGTCTTTTTTTTTACTCTTTGATGTGCAATTTCATTTTTAGAAATTTTTTAGCTGCACTGATTTAAATGTGGGAGGACAATGATCCCAAACAAACTGTTTAAAGCTACAAAGTGTGAGTCTTTTTGAGAAATTCAATATAAAATTAAAATGTATGCAACTAATGAAAAGTTTATGAAAAATACTGTATGATCCTCCCAACCTGAAAAGTAGCAGTTCAAATGTGAGGCAGAGGCATTTTAAAAGTAAATATTTATTACAGCAATTAATGTTCACAGACAAAATAAAAACAAAAAAACATTTGTTTATGTGAACTTATTTCCGGCAACACAGGAGCAACAATGTTGTAACCCAGGTTGTTTTTTTTCCTTCGTTTGTGAGCATTTTACTACCAAAGACAACAGTAAAAATGAAATGTACCTCTCGATCCTATCTTCAGCAGCCTCATCCTCGGACTCACTCAGCTCCTCGCTCATCTCCGTCTCTTCACTACCTTCACTACAAGTCTCACTACCAGCTTGACAAGAAATAAAAACTAAACATTAGAGCAGCGTTTACATTCCTCCTCCACCTATATCGGTGTAATTTGTGCGCTTGCTTACAAAACAGACGTTTCCTCCTGGTTCTTCTTTTGCTCTTCTGCATCCCTACTTCACCCTCAGGTTCTGTCTTGTCACTGGAAGCTCCCTCATCTAATGTGAGTTTGTGGCGGAGAAGATGGTGCCTGGACTTTGGCTCATCGAGCATGCTGTCTGATGACTCTGAAACCAGGTCTTCTCCTGCACAGAAATATATTCTACCATCATATCTACCTGGCAAGCAGGTAGGACTCCAGGTGGATACTTTATGCTCAGTGCTGAATCAGCACTAAAAACTGGATTTATCTCTTCTTACAAAAAGCCGAAAGACTTACTGTGAGTATATGCTGCATTATCATCCTCATTGCCTTGACTAGGTTCCCCATCGCCATCCGATTCAGACTGATCCTCCTGAGTTTCCCCTTCGGAAGAAATGTCCCCATCCGAAGAGAGGTTGGCTTTAATTTGGGCCAATAGCAATTGCTTAGCGATTCTTTTAAAAGTAGAACACAAGGAAAAAGGCACCTGTAGTTTACTTTACAATTACTTAAATAATTTTAACAGCTTTAATATATAATCAAAGATAAATAGCAACAACAAAGGAGGGAAATGTGGATGAAATCTCTATAAAATGTCTGCTACTTTCCTAATGGCTGTCCCTGCACTGCTTTAACGTAAAAAGTAAAAACGGTGTGAACAGACTAACTGAAGTTGTTATTTTTATAGAAACTTCACCTGATGTTCCAACTTAAACTTTTACAAAAGCTAGAAATAGGTCAGCTCTATAAGACAACTAAGTTAGAAACATAAGAAATAAAAAAGAGGCAGAGGCATTTTAAAAGTAAATATTTATTACAGCAATTAATGTTCACAGACAAAATAAAAACGAAAAAAAAGTCTTTGCATTTTTCTTCTTTTTTAAGCAAAACAGGGGATCACAAGTCTTTTTTTTCATGCTTGTAACAGTTCCCCCCTTCCCCCCAAGTGAAAAGTCACAATGTTTCCAAATGTAGCCCAATTTACTCTCAACCTTCTCAAAATACTGATCAGCAATGTTCAGCTCTGAACAAAGGGGGCGAAAACTTAAATTTATAAAGAAAAAAAGTATTCTATAATTTTTTTTTTAAAAGGCACAAAACTGCATAACTGAGAAGTTTGTTAAAAAAAATTTACGCAGAATAAAAAGTTACCTCGCCCGTTTTTTTTCAATTTCTGAAGGAAAGTAAAAACTAAACAAAAAGAGGAAATGATCCCAAAAAGTAATAAAAAAATAAATAAGGCCAGCTTACAAATGTAAAAAGCGTTTGGTTTCAATACTACATGGTGTTAGGAAGGATCAAAAGTATGTACAGCTACAAAAAGTATGTACATGAGCTCCTGTAATGACTAGTGGCAGTAATCACCAGAAGTCCGTACTTCATGAGATGCACTTTGAGTTTATCGTGCCAAAGTTCTCAGATAGGTCAGACCCAGACCTGAAGGTGGGGTTTAAATGCTGGCCACGCCCAGTTTTTTCACAAGCGTTACAAGATGATTAGATCTGAATATGTTAACATAAAAAGTAATACAGTACAGTAGTTACAGCAGAGGTAAAAGACGAGCACCTTCAGTCTTGATTTAACTTAGAAAAAAAGACAATCTAAATAGCAAACACTTATGAGGATCACTAATACTCATGGGTTGCCCGGGACAACCGCATGTGTTTCTACAATATCCTTTTAAAGTTTAAGCAAAATACCACAAACAATATGAAGCTTACATTTCTGCTGACCATTTCCATCTACATGTACTAGCACTACCACTACAACTAAAACAGAGGGATGACAGACAGATAGATAGAGGCCTAAATCCCAGATTAAGCGACAGTTTCCTAACAGCATTGTTTTCACTGCTGTGCTGTCAGAAAATCCAACCTGGAAAAACACGAGAAACAAACATGGATGTCGTTAAAGGGATTGTGGAAGTTTAGGTTGCTTTACATTTTAAAAGTCGTGTTTCACAGCCCACTCTCAATTCCCAGTATATACAAAGTTGCCGGTAATTTCTGAAAGGACTGACCTGGGGGAAAAAGTCTTCACCTGCGTAACTGCAGTTAAAACGATTGGTTTTCCAGTTAAGCAAAATTTGGATTGGGATTGGTTTTCAATGGTCAGCAGAAATGTATACTCTGTGTATAGAAAGTGGTTGCAAAACATGAAGAACACCAGTTCAGGAAAGAGTCAGGAAATCCTGCTTTGGTCAAGAGTTGACCATATATTTAAATATGAATGAAATATTAATAAATTATATATATATAAAAAGAAATGCATTTAAATAAAAGATGGATTGTGCCAACTAGATTCCATTTCTGTCTATGTAAAGATGTTTTTTTTTTTTTTTACTTTGGTAAGAAATTATATATCATAAATAACTAATTAATTGTAACTAAAAGTTATGCATAACCCTTATTAGAAAAACTTCGCGGGGTAACATGAGCTTGTATTTAATGCAATTGTGTGGGTGCTATTGTTAACCAATAATCATAGTTTATAAAATGTTTTCAGTCTTGTTGCTTCATTGATATGACTTTATATTGCATAGATACTTCATTTAAAATTCATATATTCATTTAGAGTAAGTCTCTTCGTAACAATATTATAAACTATTTCACAGGTTCTCAATTAAATTAATTTTAAGAGAAAAGAAGAAGAGTGAAGTGTACAAATATATGGGAAGCAGGATTTTGCCAGACAGACTAAACTACTTATTGCTAACATTCCTACTGCAACACAATCCTCAGAAATGATTTATCCAGTCCTGACAGGTCAAAGTTTTCTTACAGAGGAGGCTAAAGGCAAAACTTGTAATAAAAAATGTAACTTTTGATTTTGTATTTTCTTCTTTTTGCATGTAACAGTTAGTCGCTAGGTAAAATAAAACAGTGTGTGTCTGGAAGGTATCAACAAAGCATGTTAACTTGGAGCTTTACTCCAAACTTTGGTATGTGAAGGTCAACTTGGAGAGTGGGAGTGGGATGTGTGGGTTAAAAAAAACAAAGTAGAAATTGTGTGTCCGCCGGCAAGCAGCCACAGCTCTGAGGAACATTGCTTACGATATTGTTCTCCTTGTAACATAATGTAATAAAACTCGAGACAAAGAATTCAGTTCTCATCGCCTTATTTAACAGGAAACTGCATCGGAAACTGCTGAACCTACTTCAAGTGCAACACTATGAAAAGAATGGCAAAACTTTCATACAGTGCAGCATATTTGTAAAGTGAACAACATTCTCAAATTTTTGCCATTTCCAAGCTTATATTTAGAAATGGAAAAAGCAAACACAAAGTTGGAAGTTTAAAAGAAAACATTGTGTTGAAGGGACCAAAGATTTTCTATCTAATGTCGTTGTGCTAATAGAACGTAGTAAAAGTTTCTGGTATGCACTATTTGCATTTCCGCTTCTGAGCAAAGACTCTGTGCTTAAATGCATAAAGAGGAAAAGTAATACACCATCATGGCTTTGTGCTACCAAGAGTAGTTTGCATTGAAATAAATAGCAAATTTCACTGTGCTGCAACTTGCAGGTGGAACGCGTCATTCAGACTCCCACTAGAGGAGCTGAGAATGTGGAAAATAGTGAATTATCATGAGAAAACAAATAGCTATTTGTTCCTATAACATATTTTTCTTGTAGGAATGAAATATAAGCTAGCAGAGCTAGCACATCAGACTAACTAAAAAAAAAGAAAAAGCTCCCACTTTTTAAATTGTTTATCAGGCGGCATTATGGATTGACAGTCGATTAAGACATGGCGACAGAGTGACTGAGAAGAATAAAATTATTTGCTAACACTGAGAAAAAGGTGACTGGTTAACCATAGGTCACCTGATGTTGGCGTCTGCTAAAAGGTTGTTTCACAGTTTTAAATGAGTCATGACTGCCTTTGATCACTTCTGCTTAAAATACTAAAACTGAGACACTAAACTGCAATTGTTTTGCTCTATGAACGCATTGCTAATTGCGTGCATGTAAATTTTGTTGTGCTCTCCCATTTTTAAGTGTTTTAGCATTTTCAGACTAACATCATAAAAAAGAAATTGTTCTTGACGTTTTGCCTGATGAAATAAAGGTTTAACTAACATGAACCCAAATGTGTATTACCTCTCCTTCAGAGCTGATGTATCGTTGCGCCTATTATGTTGTATTGTGACTGACGGCACACAAGCTGCATAAACACACTGAGTGTAAGTATTATCAAGTCAAATTGAAATTATTATTCACGGTGGCCAAGAAAAAATACACTGTTGGGTTAAATGATGAAACCATTTCAGTTAAATCAGGGCTATTATCCAGGAAGTAAAACCAACAACGGTTGTATGATTTGTTCCTTACAATGATAATAAAACTCAAAACCAGTAATCATCAGCTGCTGATGCATGTTTGGTAAGAGGCAGGCTACTTCTTTAGCAAATCTGTCCAAGTTCGTTGTATGAAAAAGGTCCTTATTAGAAAATTACTAACAATTACTGTTAACATAGGGATTAATGCATCAGTGTCAATTTCAACTATGCTGACCTATTGTAACATAATGACTGAGGTGGGAAAGTAAAAGATGAATATACGGTGAAAACAATCAAACTTTAGAAAACAACATGTATCAAAAATTGAAGGAAATCATTCAAATTAATTTTGAAATGAATATTGTATCATTTTCTCAAAGCTTAATTCACACCAGAATCATGACACAATTAAGGCCCAGGTGAAGTATAAAGTTTTCAACAGACCTGCAACTACACCCGACTTTCTCCAATTCTCCAAAATTAAACTTAATCTGCATTTTCAAGTAATTTCTAAATATATTAAATTCAATTTGCATTCTGCTGGAATAAAAGATATATCACATTTTTGCATGCAGGTTTCAAACTTTATACTTAATCTGTATATAAAATTCAATTAGCTGTAGGGACTGTAACTGGTGGATAAAACATATGCGCATTGTGAACAGATTCAATGACATTTTACTTAAATCAAATCACAACGAATGAAAACAAATCTGTGCTTCATAAACAGACAAGTTGGCAAAGGTGAAAAAAAAAAAAAAACTTCACTTGTTTGAGCTTTATGTTCCTGCAAGTTAAGGTCTACAACTGGAGTTATCCAAGCATACAGGGGAGAGAATGAAATAGTATATTGTAAAAAATGTATTTAACTTTTGTAATTAGATTTTTTTTATTATAAAGGCAATTTAAGACAGAGACAATCTAGATAAAAAGTCACAAAGTTTATATATCTGTAGAAGTTCTTCTGCTAAAATGTGTATTTGACTGTAGGAGCCCTGCAGCTACGTTTAGGCCGTGTCTGAAAAGACCGTAACTCAGTTCTAATGACTTGGATGTTCCCAGATTTGGCGCGGAAACCAGGATTTGGAGTTGCATCCTTTCTTTTACAGCTATACTCTTTCACAAACTCGACTTCCGGGCTTTTAGAACCGTACCTATTTTCAGGATCTTCATCATCTTCTGCTGCCCATGAGGGCCCAGACTGCTCTTCATCTCCTTGGAGAAAAAGAAGAAAATATAATTTGCAGATTATGTTATTAGCCAAAACAAGGTATTCCTGCGAAAACTGACACAGGACACAAGGTTATGTTCAGAGGGAAAGACAAACTTGCTGTATATGGAATATGTTTTACCAGCTATAGACATATAAAGCATGAAAGTTCCCAATTTCCCAATTAGATTTATGTTTGGATTTTGACAATTCCCTTCTAACACATGAATATGCTTAGAAGTAAACACCAGTCTGTTGTAGCCTTAACTGTGTGCTTTAAATTGTTTTCTTGTACTGCCACCAAAAATGTTGTTCAAAGCAAGTCGCAGTGTTGGGATCCAGCCAAAGAGTGTTTTGTTTGTAGGTCAGAAATGCATTTTTCAGTCTCATCTGACCAGAGTATCTTCATATTCCACATGTGTCCTTTACTTTCCCTTACAAGGCTAACCTAAATGGCATGTGGCATTTAGGTTTCTTATGCCATTCTTTTAAAGCCAGCTTTTGTTCTTACCACATTTGCAGAGTCCACAACTAATATTTGTCTTTCTATTCAATCTCGCTCAATGTGCTAAGGATCTCTGCAGCTCATCCAGAGTTATCACATGCCTCTTGATTGCCTCTTTGTCAATTTAACTTTATGGTATAATTTTATACCGTTTTATAAATGCCTCTCTTTTCTTTCAGATTACACAAATAGTCTTGTCATATGATTGGTCAACTGGCCTCAGACAAACCCTTCAGTGTCATTAAACATCAGGGGATGAATCCTTAATGCCAGGGACTAATCATTGTGTTACTTTCCCGTATCCAGAACTCATCAGGATCAAAGGTCTTCTCTTTAACATCAAATACACAAACAAATTTTCTTAACAAAAGACAAATGGCAAGACCATCTGTGTTGAGCTCCACAAAATCTTTGGTGCATAACAATCCTAACCTTCACATTTATACTTGAACCAATGTGTTACTTCTTCTCATCTAGATTCTTGTAAAAGTATCTTTTAGTGTAACAACAGCACATTTCAGCAACAAGGCAGTTCAAACGAGCTTCACATGGAGAAAAAAAAACTACATAACCAAAAAACATTACATTACAGAGGCATAATAAGGAGGATCAATGAAAAATTGTAATATGTTTCAGTTATAAACCATTAAAGGGAATTCTAGGTGGGGCACCTTGCGCCTTCGCCCATATCAGAAACCGCCAGTGCATGAACGACTTTCTGAAGATTTTATCTCAAACTTTTCTTTTGCATTTCTGTCCTAAGTTTGGTAAATCCAACTTGCAACTTAACTTTCACAATTATTGTTCATCTACAGTAAGATTTAAATTAGAAATTAGTTTACTATTCATAATTAGGCCTGTCACAATAACAAATTTTGCAGAGCGATTGTCTCAAAAATTATTGCGATAAACAATAATATTGTTGAAGACCATTTCAAGCTGATGTAATAGTAGTGACATAATAATACAAGAGATATCCTGCCAAAAATAAATACACTTTACTTTCAAAAGAACACTTAACACTGGAACTGGTACAGAAAATAAACAAAACAACCAAAAAAGGAAAATAAAATGGACTCTCAGTCTCCGTTAACAAAAAATGCATTTGAATAAAAACACAACATATGACACATTTTTCGTCCAGTGCCATCGATAGAAAGAGAAAAAAGTGGGAAGAAACAACAAAGCCGATAAATTAAAATGAGGTCGATAACTTTCATTATCATGCGATTAATTGATTTATTATTTATCGCAACAGGCCTATTCATAATAAAGAATATAAGTTCAGTAAGAAAATGTAATAGCAGACAGGTTAGAAAAACTCACCTGAGGATTGTTGGAATGCTGCTACTCCGAGTGATGCCACGTTTTCTGTGATCGGCTTCATCTTCTGATCACTTACGTCGCTGCCAGAGTCGTCTTCTTGTTCATCTTCGCTCAACGAGGATGACGAATCAGTCACATCCTGATGGCGTTTCCCTTTAGACTTGCTAGCTTGCATCCTCTTCTGCTTTCTCACCACAGCTTCCTCTTCTCTTCTCATGAGATGAGGCTTCCCGATCGACCTCACCGTATTTAAGTGTTGTATTTCCTTCTGAGAGTCTTGATCATCACTTGAGAAATCTGTCCCGCTTTCCTGTCGAGCTTTAACTACTCTGCTGCCTGATTCCGATTCAGATGAACGGTCCAGCATCTTGCGTTTTCGCCGCAGCTTCTCCGGCGACATCGGACTGTTCTTGGTGAGCCAAAACAGGCATTTCTTGGCCACCTTGTCCGGAGGTGCTTGGTTTCCGTCTTCGTCGCTCTGAGGTTCGTCTGAGCTGTGCGTCATCGCTGCCCGCTCAAGAAGGGCGGCAGGTACTTCATCTGAATCTGAATCATCTCTTGACCGGCTCAAATTTTGCTCATCGTTGCCCGTGGCAGGCACTGTGTCGGGGGTCTCCTCGGGTTCAGAGTCACTCTCGCTGTCTACACCTGAAAGTGATGGTTTGATTATGATGTCACTTTGTCTCCGCAACGGAGTCGTCTTCAAACGAGGGGATCGTCTGTTGCCTTGTTTCTCCTTCAGCAAGATAGGCGTACTAGCAGTGTCAATGCTCATCTGTCTCTCATCTTTAGGACTTCCAACAATCTGTTCTTCCGATGCATCCTTTTCCTTCGATTTATTTTCCTCCTCAGGGAAGTTTTCATTCAATTTTGAGACATCGGCTGATTCTTTCTGCTCCATAGGTACAGGTGTAAGTTGTACAATTAGCTTTTTAGACATGTCAACCTCGCTTGAAGATGACGTCAGGCCGATGTTTTCAGAACCTGAGTCTAGTTCCTTCTCAGAACAGTCATTTGTGAGGTCAATGTATCCTTTGGAGTCAGAGTCATTGTCTTCAAAGTGCTCAGCTGCCAGTTTCTGCAAGTTACTTAAGCGTCTTTTATCAGACATATCCAGCTCAATGTCTGAATTTCTCATAAGACGTTTGCAGTCACTGCTGAGGATGCGTTCCCAATTGCTCCCGACATCCAGGTCCCTAAATTCCTCCTTAAGGCTGTCTTCCAGTGCGGTGAGAGACTTTCGCAGGCCTTTCACTACAGCTAAAAAGGAGTTCAAATACACAGCGCGAACACTGGGCGTAGGCTTGTTTGTTGTTACCGTCTCAATGAAACTGATGAATGTTTGGTTTAAGGCGTTTGTTGAGTCTACCAGATGTTTTGTCTTTTTAGTAACATCCTTAGAAACTTGCAAATTGTTGTAGTTAAAGATAACATTTCCGTCCATGCCACTGTGGTCCCATTTATCCAAAGGAATGTTCTGAGCAGAGCGTTGTGACAGTATGCGGTACAGTTCAGACTTCTCCGGCTCCGCTCGGTTCCTCCTCCGCTGATGAGGCCACAGGGGCTCCACATTTTCCAGGACGGTGTCGCAGGCCATCACCAGGTCAAAAAGCGGCTCTGGGCTGCACACGTAGCAATACCATTTGCTCTCCAAGATGCTGGAGAGCTCCTTCCTGCCCAAATTTCTAAGAATGCATTTCTTGCAGAAAGCATTGCTACAGTAGTCACAGCAGATCAAGTTGCCTCCTTCAGCACACCACCTATATGGAAAACATAGCGAACGAGGTAAACAGCTTATTGTGTCATGTCCTTGATATTTCAATTGAAATAATATACTACATACAAGAAATCTCACCTGCACTGCTCATCCATGCCGTCTCTATCCTTACTGATGTCGTCACTTGAGTAATAATTGTAGCATGACTAATGAAATAAAACAAATTGTTAGTTTGAGCATGTCAGAATAGGTGCACCCAACAAATCAACCAGCTGTTTGGAAACTTAGACATTTATGACTTCCATATTTAAATCTTCAAAGTTTTACATATTTTATATAGGTCAAAGTTTCTTAGTACTGTACCACAAGAAAAAAAAAACTCTGTGGTCTTCCATTGTTGTTCATACAGCCAAACTTTACCGTCATAAACTAGTGTACAGACACTTCAATGTCTTGATCTACAGCTACATAAATATACTTTCCACCCAACCTCAATATACCAAACAAAGCATAAATACTGACTACGAGACCGATGACATTCCAAGGTAAAGAATGTAAGAAGTCTTTGCTTAATGGGGGTAGTACAAATGCTTAAATCCCTGGTAAATTTAAGGCAAGTTTGTTAGTGTAGCACATTTTATTTGCAATGTAATGCAAAATATATAATCCAGAGTGTTATACAGAAAAATAAGGCCTAAACAGTTTCTTCTTGGTGTAACTGTGGCAAAGTTTTGCTCAATTTGAAGATTTGCACGTAGGTTTAAGTTTGCAATGGTAAACATGTAAAGAACAGGTAAAGACCAGAAGGTTCTGTTGGACCGTGTAGGACATCAGTGGAACATTTCTGAGACAAACTCAACAACTCCATTACAATACAGTCAAAAAGCTCTTTAACTACAGTGATTTTGTTCAAAAAGACACACTAGGCACAGAAATAATTTGAGTTTTTATTCCAGCTAATGAACATTCATACTATAGTTACTCAGAAAATGAATATATTTTTTACGCAGTATGGATTTTTTTTATAAAATATAATATTCTAAGATAGATTGAAAGACTCTGAAACATATATTTTATTATTTAATAATTTATTATGAAAGCAGGTTAATTACGGTTTGCCTGTCAACACTACAAATCAAATTAATCGGAGTAAAATTCAGTGAATGCAAGTAATTCAGAGTGAGTCTGAAAATTTGATCCAAAATTTGTACCTGTGCTTGCTAGACAGAAAAAAGAAGCAAAGTGGGAATGTTTTATATTAACAATGTTAACCTTACTCCAGTAAATCAAAATATTGTGATAATCACTCCATCATCACCATAAAATAAAAAAAACACAACATGCTATTAAGCATGTTTACCAATGATGCTAATCAGCTGACTATAATGAATCAATTATTCATAATCTTTTGTGCTTTGATTATTTTCTTGCTCTTACGTGCCAGGACTCAGACTTACCTTGCAAATAAGCACTTTCAGAACCGGATGTTGATAAAGGAAATCTCTCCGGAAGTGGTTAACTTGTCGGCCACACGCAGTACAACACACAATTCCCACATGTTGCCCTCCTGGGAAACGACAACTCTATCATTAGCGACAACGCTGTCATATAACTAACTAGTTGGATTATGGATGTACTTGAAAACACGACTGAATATTTATAGCAACGTAAGAGTCAGATCTTTTAAAAACAAATTGACAAAAAATTGTTTTTATGTATAAAGTGAATGAAAAATCCACTTTCCAACAACAAAATAAATTCTTGTATAAGACCACAAAACACTGCTCTTTTAATTTAATCAAATTACTAAAGTCACAAATGGGTTATTGATAATATTACCTCTATTGCTCATAAAAATAAGAAGAATTTAATTTGTGCAGAGGCTGACCTGCACGTTTCCTTGAAAACTCTTTCCGAAGTACCCCTGGCTTGCGACTACGAAATTCTGGACCTCTGAATTCATCTCTTCCGTTGTCCACTGGCTCAGGTCTCACCAGCACTGTACCTGTCAAAGCAAGAGGTTAAATCCAACGACACAGCAGAAGAGGGTCGGCAGGGAAAAACTGCAACACCTACCTTTAGGCAATCTAGTGACGTCAAGGTGACCATTTGAGCTGACGGGCATCTCAAAGTCTTCACTTGCATTTGATTCGCCAGATTCATCCAGTCCGGAGTGCTTTACAACTACTGAAGGTTTTCTAGAATATCATTAAAAAGTAAAAATACAAATAAAAAAAACTTTGCAACAATTATCACACTTCAGAAATCCAACAAATTGTAATAGAAAAAAGCAAAAAAAAAACAAAAAAACAAAACAATCACCAACGTCAAAATTAAAATATTTTCCCTCACGAACAGAATTTATCCATTTGGGTGGTAAATATAAACTTTTTACATTAACTTGACTCACCTTTTCGAATATCTAGTGTCCAAACCAGCCTGCAAAATAAGAGATTGTAGGTTTAATCTCAAGGAATTTCTATTTTTTTAAGCCATAAACAAGCTGCATGTTTAAGTTTACAAAAATGCAGCAGAATTAATAAACTAAATGCTACAGTTGAAAGATATAAAAACAAAATGTTTTTATTAGCTATTCCAAGATTAGTCAACATGTAGACTGTAGATAGACATGCTGGTCTTTAAGCTATTTTGCTGTAGGGATAGGTGAAGTAGAAAATTAAGCTACTTCAGCTTCAGATATTTGTGACAATAATTTTTATTTTTACAAATATCAAAATATTTCCCAAATTAGAAAAACTTACCTTGCATTACATTATACTAATTTGATCAAAAAATATCATGAAGTAGCGAAGCCGTGCTGTTTAACAGTAAAGACTTCATTTAATAGTATGAGTTGAAGGAACAATATGTGAAAACATTAAAAAAAAAAAATATAGACACTGCAAAGCTAAAAATCCTAATTTCACTGAACAGTTTTTGGGATTTGCAAATGTCACCAATTGAAGTTTATAGTTTTCAATCACATGACCAGTCAGGAATAATGATTTTGTTAGGATTATTGGTTTTTCAACTCATTAACTATCCAAAGCTTATTTACCTCTGTAACATTGTCCACTCTTGAGTTCTCCACAGAAAACCGTTTGTTTATCGGACCTGTGAACAGAAGATTAATAATGTTTTTAAAAATATTATTACAAAGTTTTCAGTGCTTTTTTTTTTTGAGTTTATAAAAAAACCGTGTACCATGATATTCCTCTGATGTTGGAATGCTATATCTGTCCTCAATGCTGGAATGAGCCAAATATTCATGAAGCTTGTCGACCAATAAATTCAGCTTGTTGCTGGAGGTGCCTCTGAAAAGTGGAAGATAGGACATGTACAGTAAAATTTTGTAAGTTAACATTTTTTCTGTTTTAAATACCAGGTACTGCAAGAGATTTTTTATCTACAGCACTATGAATTGTAACTCAATTGATACTTATATTTTAGATTTTTTCTTATCCCTTTAGAATATTGAGAGACAATGTTTTAAAATCTTTCATCATCAGAGAGCAGATAATGAATGAAACCCAACAGTTTTACTCCACTTTAAAGGAGGCTTCAGAGAGAATTGAGGGACATTTTTTACTCTTGTAGCAAACTATGCGTGGCTTGTAACGGCATATTTAGACAAAAGGAATGCAAACAGACTTCAATCAAATGTTTCTGAGTGATGGCCAACCACGCACCAGTAAAGAAGGAATCAGAAGGCAACAAAGACTGCAGCTGAGCATCAACAAAGCACTTTTTCTCATAACTCACAGCTACATATATTCATGCATTCAAACTTTGCTTTGACATAATATTTACAACAATGGTTCAATCAATCTTTGGCATTGTCTAGCCGATATTGTTCTTTTCTTTGTGGTCTGACCTGCTGATTCAGCAGGTCAGCAAATTATAATAAAGAGAAAAATACATATTTTTTTGATACTGTAGCAGTTTTTAATCCAAAAGAAAGAGAAGAGATTACAAAACTATCCGAATCATTGCATCAAAGTGGCATACTCACTCCTTTTGTTCTTTCATCATTATTAGTTACTAAAACGGCTCAATGACTCTTGGATATAATCTTGTTTCAAATCAGATGTGAGCATCTACACAACAGAAATCCATGCATGTGGTTTCATATGCTGTTAGCATGCAAAGTGCAATTTCCTGACATATTGCAATGCAGTAATCACAAAATCTTAACAATTGGTCAGACAAAACAGACACCACTGAGGTTAGGCATCAAACCGGACGCAAGGTGTTACGGAACCAGGAGTCGGAAACTGATTTATTTTAGGGATGCTCCGATCAGGTTTTTTTGCTGCCGATGCCGATCAGCCATGAGGTCGATCTCTGCCGATCACCGATTTCTGCCGATCACCTGGATTGGCTGTTAATTTTTCGCTTTAGGTATAAACATTTCTATATGATCTGACAAAATGGAAAAATGACAGGTGAATTTTATGTCTAAATTCACCTAATTTAGACATAAACATGCAAAATATTTGCAGGCACAATACAGCAGCTACTCAGTCAAAAGGACAACTGAAAAACCTGCAACCAGTTAAACAATATTTAACAGTAAGGCTCTCAACAGCTTAAATCATACACGAGTCAAATAAATCTCATAACACTGACGATCTCAAATAATGTCAAGAAAAAAATCAAAGATTATGATCGGTGGCCGATCGATCGGCACAACTCTAATTTATTTAAGAGTGCTTGAGGTCTAGACATGCACAATGTGCATAAAATATACTCATGAAGTAATTCCAGTACTAAATATTTAATTCAGCACAGTTCTTTCTTACATCAATAATGAAATAACAATATATTTGCTACATATTGTGAACCCCTACGTGGAAAACTAATCAACGATCCTCATCTTTTCCGAGCTGAATGGTACAGCTCTAGTAAAATAAATTATATTCACTAGAAGCAACCACGATGACACCCTACACTAACTACAACATATCAGCAGGTCCAACCTTTAATGGAAGAAAAAATCAGAAACTCATAAAGAAATGCTCTGAAAAGCGCAGAGTACATTTTCCGTCTCTAAATTTCCAGAATAATTTAAATAATAGGACATCTAAGTGAACACACGCTATTTATGACTAATTCATAACCATGGTCCATTGACGTGTTGTTTTTATAAACTACCCTGCAGTATGTTATTCAGGATTTGTAATCACTGAACACCCATAAAACCAAAGCATCTCATAATCAAAATATCGAACAACAGAGAGCTTAGCTCAGCCAAAGGGAAAATTAGATTATATAGTAGTGATTGTCGCCGAAATATACCTTCATATATTTGTGGCTAAATTTCTTCTCTATTAAAGGGAAGCTACAAACTGAGCTTAAATTATTTATTTTTATTTAATTTATGCTCCTCGTTAGCTTAGCTGTTAGCTAATTCCGCTAGCAGTGAGCTAAGCTACTTTACCGTTACACTTGCTAGCGCCAAGAGACACTCCCCATTTCAAACTTCAGTAATTACCTTAAAGCGGACATGTCGGAAAGCAGCAGAACAACAGAAGTCGTTCAAAAAGGTCACATTGCTTTAGGGTTTATTTCACTAAATTGCCAAAGAAAAAACTGTGGCGCTAATTAGCCCTCAGTGAGGAAGCAAAGGGGAAAAACATGTCTTGTTCTAGCACTTTTTACAAGATTGAAATATCGCCACCTTCCGCCGGGAGTAAGAATGGCCTGGTGCCGTCTCCATCTTCTTCTGCTGCTGCTGCTGCTGCTGCTGCTGCTGCTGCTGCTGCTGCTGCTGCTGCTGCTGCTGCTTCTTCTTCGTCTTGAATTTTATTAGCGGTTGGCAAGAAACGATAAGTTTTCATTACTGCCACCTACTGATATGGAGTATGACTCAAAATGTCATTATTTATACAAGTTTTATTATATTCTGCTAATTAAGATGTGAATACTTTTACTATATGAATTTTCCTGTAAAATATTTATTAAATTAAATGTTTTTTTATTTTTTCTAAATTCCTCCAACATTAATCTCATTTCTATCTCATATGTTCTATAAACTAAAATAATATGCTCTATTGTCTCATTCCCTCCACAATATTGACATTTTCCTGTATTATGTTGCTGTATTCTGAGTAATGAGCTGGTAAGTGCAGTATATGCAAATCTTAATCTTACTAATAGTATTTCCTCTTTTCTGTTTCTCCTCTCTGCTTTCATTTCTCCTTCTCTTTTGAATTCGTTGATACCACCTTCCTTTGTTATCTTTATTCCATTTTTTCTGTCACTTTTCCCTCATCTTTTGTTTAATTATACTTTTTGCTTCTGATTTTGATGCGTAACCTGAAGTACATTACAAAAGTTTTCTGACAGCTTCAGTTTTGCTATTGTGTCTTCCATATTTTTCTAGATATAATGTGATAGAAAAATGATTGGATTATAATTTGTTTACTTTTCTTTAATGTAAGAAAAAGTAATTCATAGTGTTTTATTTTTTATTTTGTGTGACAAATAAATAAGAAATAGAAGGAAAGGAATTTTAAAATGTGTAAGCATTTTTGGTATTCAGTACTGCAACCAAAAATCCTGTTTCTTCAGAAGTCAAATAATCGGCAGATAGAGTCCATCTGTGTGTAATTTAATCTTGGTATATAGATATATCCCAGTAAATCATAATACAATTGAAAAGTAAAGTTATTTTAAAATGTGAAATTTATATAGAAAATCCAGTTTAAAAGAGCAAAGAAGCAACAGGTAGTAACAAATCCAAAATTTAAAAATGTGCAAAATATAACCAGACTCCATGCGTCAAATAATTTTAGGTTATTTTTTACACCAGCCCTCCACAACAAATGTAATTTGAAGGCACTTTAGGTGAAATTATTGCCAATAAAACAGAAATGCACACTAATTAAATTAATATTAATATAAATTGATCAGAATTAATAATACAGAGTTCAGCGTGAGACTGACTGCAACGTAAAACGGTCATATTCAGTTGTTTCACAAGATACAATTAGTTAGTGTTAACATTTTTGGCCTTATTGGCCTTCCATAAAGCCTGTGAGGTGAGGTCACCATCAGGGCGGGGACAAAATTCCTGCTGTCTACTTTTGTCTCTACGTGGAGGAGGCAGGGCTGCAAAGCTGGACGCTGTCTGGAATTTCTGGAGCACCGACATCGTGAGTTCCAATTTTATGGGAAATTGTTTTTGACCAGTCACTTCTCACTGCTTTATTTTGTCTTTTGGGGGGTTCTTTTTTATGTCATGGTCTTACTGTAGACAGCCGCCATCCTCTGTATCACAGGGATGGATTTCCAGGAATAAATGGGGATAGTTTCCTGCCTGTAAAACTTGCATGTCCGTCGCTAGCTGACTAGCTTTAGCTCCACTGCTTGTTCATCATTACCGCCCTCATCATCCTTGCGCACATTTGGCACTAAAATCACTAAGGAGTGTAAAGACCCTTTACTTTATTTCCGAGTGGTAACTTTTCAGAGGATGTAACTTAGGCACACGTCAAAATGAACAACTGGAGATTGAACATGGGAGGAGTTTTGTTTGTGCAAGTTGGCGTTTTAGCATTTGTACAAAAGAATATTCTTGGTAGCGTTTGAAATATGCTCGTATAGTAGTAAAAAGGTCACAGCTGGGGAGAGAAAGAGGCGGCTCAGCCACAGGCTGACTGGAGGAAGCTGTAAAGGTGGAGCCTGCACCATTCAGCCTCTATCGTGTTTTTCTTTAAGCTTCCCACCATTCAGGTTGAGATGTCATGTAACACACTTTTTTTTTTTTCTTCCTCTAAAGTTTGTGCTTTGTCTTCTCGCGATAACAAAGCTATTTTTTTTTTCTTTTTAATTGGTTGAGTCCACTCCCTTCTGCTGAGTGGTGCCTTTATATGCAAGGCACAATAGTTGGAATTAAAAAAAAACATTTAGTATTAGATTGACCATTTGAACAGCGTGGGAACGTATTTTTTTCCCTTTTTGAAGTGAAAACATGTCTGCATAAACTTGTTTACTGCACTGAGTGATTCACCAGATTTTTCCTAAAGTCATTTTGGGGCTTGCAGCTCACTTTTACATCTGGGATCCCACTTGTGGATGAGTGGCTGGAACAAGGTTGAACAACAAGTCTGTTTGAGCCCCTCCACAAAACCCACATAACACATCGCTTGAGAAATATTATGACTTTACAAGGAATGTGTTGTGAAAACAATTCCCCAGCAGCGCACTCGATAGACTCCTAAGTAGCTGTTTGCTTTTGATGGCGTCAGCAGCGCAGACAATACATTTATTTTTGTTTGTTTTGTTGTTTTTTTTAATAAAAACTGGAAGCTGCGTTTGTCTCTAACCTTCACAACAGGGTGAAATGTGATGAAGTTTTCTTTGTTCGCACAGTGTCTGTGTGTTTAAAGCCTGACATTATGAGTGTGATGTTGTTGCATTGAGGACAAACCAGACAAACCAGGAAAGGGTGGCCGGGTTTAGTGAAAAGTTTTTTTTTTTTTTTTTTTTTTCCCCAGCGGCGTTGCTCACACCCGTGTGTGTGTGTGTGTGTGTGTGTGTGTGTGGTTGAACAGGTTGCTCTGCTTTCTGCACTGTCAGGTGTTCTCACCTTGTTGTTCAACACAAGAGCAGCAATCAGCTTACATGTTGTCTTATAATAATAAGCTGCTTTTTAGGGCGAAAACACTTTAAATTATTCTAAAATTATGCATACGCATCTCTAAAATTAAACAAGCTTAGGCCTGAGTGGTGCTCTAGCTGTATGATATTTTAAAAAAATTGGCAAAATGTATTTGCTTTTATTTATACATAACTGCTGTTCCAGTTGCTAAAATAATACCGCATTAAAGTTGTATGCATTTCTTTTACCAGCTATTTTTAAGCAGACTAACCTAAAAAAATGTGTCCTGATTAGCATGTAGCTTGCCAACTGTGGTTTTAAAACACTGCTACCTTAATTAAAAAATAAAGGGCGTGGCTCTTTTTTTTAGCTTTTACATAATGACTGTCTGTCTCTTGTGAGCAAAGGAAATGTTTGGTATCTTTTGTTTTTTAGTCATCTGGCTGGTCGAGTCCATAAACAGGTGTGGGAGGGGCAGCTCTGCTTCATACAACTCCCGTCACTTTGTCCAGGCAAATATTTCTATTTGCCGATGGCCTCCTTCTAGGCCAGTGACGCCTAAAGATGACATTTTGACTCCTGATCAAACCAACGTTGCGTCTACGTAATCTCCTAGTTGTTAACGTTCATGGTAGAGCCATGGGCAGTTCTAAATGGGGGGCCAGCAGGGCCCATTGCCCCAGTAGAACCAGTAGCTCCTGTAATAAAGAGATCATAATAAATCAGTTTTCTATGGTGATGTGTGCTGGCACAGAAAGTATAACTAATTGGTTCTTTGGACAATTAATTAAATGTTTTACCTTTACAGTTTTATTTTACTTTGCCAGAAAATTAAAAAAGTGTTGCACTAACCCCTACCGCCCAATACATGTGGTCTAGAACCGCCTCTGGGTAGAATATTAGCAGATTAGAGAAAAATACTTTACACTGTTAAAGCGATGACAAATTTTCTCCCAATGTAGGTGCAAATGGACACATGATTTGTGCAAAACATCATATTCTAAATTACCTTTTCAATGTTTATACACCGGCAACTAAAACTGCAAAGCAGCCACATCAATACATCAGTAACACATTAAGGCATATATACATATTGATTGTTTGTTTTTTGTGTGAAACTTTATCTCTACTTGCTCAAAGACTCTTCCAGAAACTGCTCGCATGGCTTCACAGAAACCTGCACTGTCTGGCTACGCTGTATTTAAAGGATCATATTTTACAATGCTTCTGTTGAGTAATGGCAAACATGTGCAGGTGTGGCTGCCTACCTGCGGCCAACCCGACTGATTCAGCGACACCTATAGTAACCTGCTTAATGACATTCTCAAGTTTCTGTTTTTGTTTGTTTGGATTCTCATTTTGGCACGTTGGGCAGAACATGGGTTTTTTGTCATGTCTCATTATTTAATAAGCATTCGTTTAGTGGTTTGTCTGGGTTGGAGAGAGCAGGCGGTGGGAACAGTTGCCGGAAGCGTGTGCAGGGAGAGCTTTATTTGAATATCTCCATGATGTGTTATCATTTATCTTTGCTTTATGGTATTAGCCCTAACCCCGTTCTGGTGTTATTCCCGCAGCTGCGCTTGGTATCAGAGTTGTGTAAACTCCCCCACGCAGTGTGTGTTGTCATCCTCACCTGTCGCACCATGGGTCTGTGCTTACCTAGTCCTCGGCTCACAGCCTTAAAAAGGAAATGAGAGTCTGGTGTGGCAGAGCGTTTGGTGACTCAGTTTGCCTCACATCTGTAGCCGATTGCGACTCGGTTTAAAAAAAAAAAAAAGGCATCCTTGTCCTCACAGACGCTGTAGGGTGTGTGCTTATGAACATGACCACACTTGGGAAGGATGCCCACTCTATTTGTGTGCCTCACATTTCCCACGTAAATGCGAATGAGGCGGAGGCGCGAGGCGGGGTGTGTCGGCCGTTCCCATTGAACTCCGCCATCTGGGTGCAGCCTTTAGCTTTTTAATCGGCTCCAGCGAGTGAATCAAAGGCGACTGTAAAGCACTTCAGTGAGCTTCTTTTTTCTTTTTTTTTTTTTTTGGTCTCAACAACTAAATGCTGCTGTTAGGAGTGAAATATGGCAGTGTAACGGATAGTTCAGGGTAAACTGAACCGAAGAGGAAAGCTTCTTTAACCTGGGATATTGAAAACAATTGGATTTAAGTTTTTAATTTTATGTTTTTGTATCTCTAGCCATACTTTTTGTTCAGATTTTGTCTTGCGCTTTAGTGAGGGTTTTGTGTTTAGTCTGGGAAAAGCCATAACAGGATCATTCCTAACTACCTAATTCTACTTTTACAGCCACATAAAGATTTGATATGATTTTAAGTTGATCAAAAACAATTATTGCCAATATTTGAACTAAGCAGACGGATAAAATGAAAGAGTTGCCCAGTTCAAATGCTTTATATTCCAGAGACTCAGACCAGTGAGTGTCTTATTAAGGAGATCCAATGATGAAAATGTTTGCACTTGTCAAAGAAGTCACAATATCCACCTCTTCCTGAGTTTGATCAAATTTCCCTCATATTTTCCTTTATGTGAACCATTTTTATTACTCTTGTTGCACGGGAGCATCATTTAATAAATACTAACCTACTGGGACAGTGTTTCCCAACTCTGATCCTCTCGGCTCCCTGCGCTGCATGTTTCAGACATTTTCCTACTTCAGCTCACCTGAATTTATTTGGTAGCTGATTGACAGGCTTTTGCTTTGAATCAGGTGTTTGAAGTAAGAAAACATCTAAAATATGCAGGGCAGTCATGCTTGAGGAATGGGGTTGGGGAAACACCGTATTAGAAAATATGACTGAATCGTGTTAGTATGTTGGTGTAACGGTACAACGTGACGTAATTTGTGTACAGAAGTTGCCTGTCTGAGGTAAAGTCTTCAGGTCTTTTCTCAGAGTAGCTCGTTGTGCTTTTGAGATGCTTTGGCTGCATGCACAGACGCATGCGCTCCCAAAAAGACTTTATTTTTCTAAAATCTATTAGAATAAATGCCAATGGTTTCTACAGATTCTGTAAAAGTATAGAATTTTAGTTTAGCAAGTGTGGAAAAACGTGTATGTGGAAAAAATCTTAATAAAAAGGTCATTTTGACAGACTTTCTTTATATGCTGACCTTATTTTTGGCAAACTGGATGGAAACTCCAGTTTTTATCCAACCCAATCAGTTTGGTTTCTGAGTTGCAATCATAAGAGATCACTTTACTGCTCTTTTTTCTTGAACTGGATTCAATATGGCTGCCTTAAAAGCATCATTACATACATCTGTATCAGCTTCTGGGGGGCATAAAAGGCATTTCTGGTTGCAGACTGTGATTTTCCTGTCTGTATTCTCCTATAGATTTTAACTGGTTCTTGTTTGATGGAAATGGCCCTTTACGCTGCAGAGTCTGTGGCCAGTCTCAGCATTGTTTTATTTGTGTGTGTGTGTGGGTGAAACGCTACAAAGTGGCGTCATAAAAAGTCTTAAAAAAAAATCAGTCTAATTTGGAGTTTAGCCTTTATCAGCCCTGAAAGCCAACTATTGGCATCCTGTCAGGCCTCTCCATTCAGGCAGCTGATGAAGCATTTGGTTGGTGAGGAGTTTTCACCGTCCAGCTGTCAGAAAGAGACCAACTGTCTTTCGGAGCCTGACACTCGGGACTCCTTTCCTAGCGTGGCTCAGGATTTATTGCCGCGGTTTGTCCCCGGCGGTTACAGACCCCCTATTCTTCTGCGCGGCCGGCGATCCGGCTCACATTTGTCCGCCGCCATCTGTGCCCCTGCTTCATGTACTTAACCCCTGTCCTGTTTCCACCCTCATCTCTGCTCGGGGCAGCAGCAGGACGAGGGACGGCGAGTGAGGTAATGTTTTGTCAGCTTCTGCTTGTAGCCGGGTTTGTCCTCAGCAGACACTTTTTTTTTCACATCCTTTAGGGAAAAAAGTTAAATATAGCAACGCTGGCTTTGCCATTTTTCCTAATGGTTTGAGGAGTTTGACTTGCCCTGATTTGGAGTTGCTTTGCAGAAAAAGCAGAGAAACAAACATTGTCGTTATTGTGGCTAATTAAAGCTGCTAGTATGATGTTGTTTTGAATCAGTCTGCACTTCGGGCTTATTTCATCCCTTTGTTTTGTCTGTAGGAAAAGCTTAATAGGAACTGAGTCACATCTCACAGGCCACATGGTTGTTGAATCATCCTTTTTTTTAAACACTATTATTAGTTTCATTCAGGGGAGGATGCAGGGCTTTGTTCATTGTCAACTTGCTCCTGATTTGCCGAAACAATGTGCTTCATTCTTTTAAAAAAAAAAAAAAGAAACGACCTCCAAATCTGATTGGTCAGCTTTATCTTGCAGAATTTCCTAATAAGGTTTTAAAAATGTCCTGCTCTAGGCACAACTATGTTACGGATCGCTTGCTAATTTGCTGTAATAGCAAAAATATATTCAGTTTGATTATCGTGGAGCAGTTTTATTCTTAAAAAAACGGTTTGATTTGATTCCCGTTGAGCTGGAAAATAAACTTCGCCTTGTTCATACCGACACTTGTTTTTTAGGAGGAATGCCGCCATTCCGGTTTGGCTGCAGAGATGCAGTCATACTCACACCTCTCAGTGAAGTGAAGCCCGATCTGCAATGGCCTCGAGCATTCCTGTGCCGGGAAAAAAGGCCTGACCCAAAAAAAAAAAAAAATCTCCCCCTTTTTCTTTTTTTTTCTTTTTTTTTTTTTCTCTGGGATTTTTAGACGGTTACTTTGCCTCAGAGGAGGTTGGGAACACAGAGGTTTTTGTTCTGCTAAATAACCAGTTTTTGGGGCCTGCGTCCTCGCGTGTCAAAGCGTGTAACTTTTCTGGGTTAAAAGGATTTTAGTTTTTTTTTTTTTTTTTTTATATTTCCTGTTGTGACAAAACCCAAAACGGCACTGATGGCTTTTAATTACAGCTGCTGGGTACACATGCTGACTTTTTTTTTTATTATTAGAGAAAAAAAAAACAAAAAACTTGGAAGTTTGTTTTTAAGGTTACTCAGAGGGGGGGGGAAACTGATTTATCAAAAAAATATCTGAACGCTTGGCTTTCCTGGTCGTTATCAGTGCTAGCTTGTGCTGCACAATAGAGAAAACAGGAAATTACTCTGATTGGTTTAAACAAACATGCTTGGGAAAAGGAGAGGAGCTGAAAGGAGTAGCTGATGTAATTAACAGAGCTGGAGGAGGCGGGAGTGTGGAGCTGGAGATCTGGGGAGTAACTCTTGGGTTTTGCTTGAGAGGAAGGCAGAGTAATGACTCGTCTAGGTGAACACGCTAAAAGCTTTGCAAAGCATAACATAATCTAACTTCCTGTTATTTTTAAGACCCTTGTGATGATGACTCTGCTCTCTCCGCAGTCGCACCTTCCTCCGACTGACCACGTCTGGTCACTCACAGAAAAATGTCCGTAAAAATAACACAAGATGAGGCGGAGGAGATGAGGGCGTTGTTTGACCAAATTGGTAAGTCATTCAGTGTGGCTACAGCTTCAACATATTAATGAATGTAGTTGTATTTATTTTTGCTGCCCCATTCATTTAAAAAGAAAAAAAAAAAAAAGATTGAGAATCTAGTCTGAGGGTGGCGCTACTTTAGTTTGTTTGCCATGACTGTCCTTTGTTTTTTTCTTAAGAAAGCTGCATTAGCTGTTTTTGTAAGCAGGGGAAAATTTGGTAGCATTCCTCCAGCCAGCTGACCAGCAGTGCACAGCAACATTTAGTGGAGGTGGAGCGGTTTCTCCATACCTCAAATAGCTGGAAAAAAAACCCCAGTCAGTCCTGAACTTTTTCTGTCATTTTATAATCCTGTAATGGATAATGAAGATTTGAGCAATTTTGACACCAATGCTGTTAGGAAGTTCAGGATATGTCGTATTTGGTTCTCATCCCGGGTCTGGCATTTTGAAATGTGCTCCAGCAGTAGAATCATCTGGATCCTCTGCCTCTGTTTTTCCTCCAGATCTGGACAAAAATGGATATATTTCTGATAATGAGCTTGGCGAGCTGCTTACACAGAGCGGCCACCCCCAGCCAGGGTACATGATCCGGGAAATCCTGCAGAAACTCGACCGCAACAAGGACAACAAAATCAGCTTTGACGAGTTTTTGTCGGTAAGCCAAGTAAAGCTTGTGGTGAATATTTTAATGCTAAATATTTTAGGTTCTGAACTATAAATCAGTCTTCATCTCCTCTGCTTTAAAGCTGCAGTATGCATCTTCTCTAAAACAAATTTTTTTTATGCATTTGTTGAAACTGCCACTGCGTTGTGACAACGTGATATGAGATGGATAATACGTGGAAAAAATACACAATCTCCAGATAAGGTGGCCTAATTAAAGTTGGGCACAGTTCTTGCGCCGCTAATCAGTGGTGCTGTACCCACATACAAAGCCCTGCCAAAGTTTTCCTGTCCACTGAACTTTACCAGATATTGTCTTGTTACAAACACAACGTGGATCAATAAAGTAGTTTATACCGCAACTTGGAAGTAGAAGGGAAAATTGTTTGGAAGATGAGAGAGGAAAAGGAGAGTAAAACTAAAAAAACAAACTATAGACTGGGGGTGAAGGTTGGAGTCCAGACTTCAGTCTATTTAAGAATTAATGGAAAAACCTTTTGTCCAATTTGAACCAGATATTTTAATTTTTTTTTAAAAGAATAGGCAGATATTTTAGTCTCCACAAGTGTAAACTCATTAGACATACCCTTTGAACCTTCTTACATTTTCACTCAATCGAATTTCAAACAGTATAAATACTTTTCAAGGAACTTTATGGGATTCCTGTGTAATGGAAGCGAATCATAAGACTTTGACAAAACACTTCTTAAGATATTTTAACCCTTAGCAGTGCAAGCTAAATACATGTTCAGGATGAAAACATGCACATTTTGCAGATGTTAGTGGCCCTTTATCATCATTTGGTCAGCGTTGTCTTGTTGCGGTGACCTCTGTCACTTGGAGTCCATGAGTAACTTAAGTTGGCGTCCTGCACCACTGTGTGTGCTTGTGGTAAAACCTGCTGTGGCTTTTTGAACATTTTGAGTAATGCCAAGCTGAATAGCTCATTGTGGTCACACCAACGCCTGTGGGGCTGAGCTCACTGATCCAGCGCTGATAGCCTCAGCAGCAGGAAGTATCAAGCATTTTACTCGTTGACACTTGCAGTGAAAACCCCACACACCCATTACAACCTCAGATGTTTTAATAGTTTCCTTAACTTCTGTCGAGAGCCATTTAAGGTTTAGATGTGTTGGAGAAATTAAATCCTAATTATTAAATTATCCTTGATTCATCCCTAAAGAAACTGATTTATGCACTAAAAATGTGGAACATGGGTTTAACTTGGATTTACATCAGGGGTTTTATGCTATTAAGACAGAAAATGCTTAGATTATTTATTTATTTTTTTTGTATATTTTTTAGCTATAGTTTTGACAGCATGAATATTACTCCTAAAATAAAATCAGTTGTCTAAGTCACTACATAGTTGCATCAATTAGTGAAACTGTAATGCTAAGCTGTGCAAAATATTGATGGCTTTAATCATATTTTGAAAGATAATTATCTTTATTAGCACAGGATGTTTCATTATTACCACAATGAATTAATTTTCCTTGTATATTATAATCAACATATTGGTTATTACTTCTGTGAGCAAAATATCCAGTGCTTCTCATGCAAATCAATGCATTATATTTTATTTTTACTCTTGATAGCATAGATTTGCTGACATCAACTCGTTCAATTTACCAGTTTTACGAAACACTGAGGCTTTATAACAAAATATTCAATGCAAGTTTCTGTCATGAAGAAAGCTTATACTATTTTTTGCTGTAAATGTGTCTCTGAAAGCAGTCGCATCCTAAATTTCGCAATGTCAACCAAGTTTTAGTAATTGGACTGGTTTAAAAATCATTCAGCTCTGTGCTAAATCAACCTGTTTGGCCCAAAGCATTGGTTAAAATGAGAGAGAGCCTACTGCTGTTTGTTTGAGTTACTGCATTCAGAAATGATGTACACGTGACGTAGAGGCACCTGAGGGCATTTTCCACATTCAACACACACCTGCCACTGATGTGTGCAAAACGCATCACTTCAGGCTTTAAATAACTGCTGGATTTTTACACTAAAACTGTATGGAATGTCAGTCATGCTGCTGAAATGATTTGCATGCGAGAGGCTGATCAGAGTCAAACTGGAGGATGCAAAACCCTGATGAGGGTCCAGATCAATTAGAATACGTGTATATTTTATACACCCCAATTTGTTTTTCTTACAAGACGGCAAGGCCTGTTTTTAAAAGTGGATTGAAAACTGTTTTTATAGAGGTGGTCATATTTGCCAATAAATGTATCAAGATCATCATTTAAGATGACATTGATCTTCTAAATGATACATTTAAGAAGATCAATGTATCTTCTTAAATGTACATTGAATGCAGCAAATGTGGATTTTTGTCTTTTATGTACAGCTTTGACATTTGTGTTACATTTTTATTGAATGGATAGTGACAGTTTAATCTGTGTGTTTTTTTTTTTTTTTGAAGATTAGCTTTACAACTTACACTTTTACAACTTCATAAAGCAACATATTTTCAATGTGACCTGATGTTGGGGGAAAAAAAACAAGAAATGAGAGAGTATAAATACTTTCTCAGATTTGTGTTTTTAGCATCTCTTGTGTCAGGTAGTGAAAGCATTTATTGCACAAATTAAAAGCTTGAACACACTTCTGTACAAATACTGAACAAGCAGATGAGTAGAGACTCAGTTGGTTTGTTCAGCTCTGCAACAAACTATCTATGAACATAACAGTGATTCTGTGAACAGAGCAAAGTACAAATTAGATGTATTTATACAAAGCGATACTGTGTATACCGAATCTGCTGTGAACATTTGCACAATGAATGTGTTCAGTGTGTGATTGATGGCAACCTTTATTGTACTGTGAATAAACCAAGTTAGTCATGTTTTGAGTATTTTTCCACTTCTGAGGTAAAATCACCCACAAGGTTGGTCTGTTTGCAGCAAATATGATTAGTTTTACTTTGCTTGGAACTACCAGTTTAATATGCTTTAGTCTGTTTTTGTTCAAGTTGTCTAAAACACTAATCTTTGCTTGTTAAACAGATAATCAGTCCTCTTCCAGTGCAGATTTACATTGAATGGAATCGCTTATCTTTTCTGTCTTTCTGATTATTCTTTCTTTCTTGTTTCAGATTGTCAAGGAGCTGAAGGGCAGTCAAGTTGCAAAAACATTCCTCAAGGCCATCAACAAAAAAGAGGGCATCCTGGCGATTGGCGGTACTTCGGAGCTGTCGAGCGAAGGCACACAACATTCATACTCTGGTGTGTGACTCTACTGTTTGTTGTGAGCTGTTGACTTTGAACCCTGTGTGTTTCAGTTCCAGAGAAAGAAACCTAAGGCTTAAAGTGAACCTCTGCAATAAACATTGTTGATGATAAAGTGCAATTGAATTTAATTCATTTAGTTTTTTTTTTTATAGTGCATATGCAGAGATAAGGCTATACCAGAGCACTTTATAAGACAAGTCCAAAAGATTAGTTCATATATTAATATTTAAAGTCACACATTACAGTTTAATCAATCAATGCAATACCACCTTTAGTTAATACATGTTTTTTTATCGGCAATTGATAAAAAAATATGTAAGAAAGTCCAGCTGATTATAAGCAGTTGTCTTTTTGTATCAACCATTCATTCAGAGCACATGTGTAGCAACAGTGGAAAGATATTCTAATAATTTTTTCATATGGGAAGTCATTCCTGACAGTCTCATTACATCAGTGGCACTCATGCTTTAGTCAAATATTTACTTGTGAATATGTTATTTTTAGAATGCAAAAACTGGAAGGAAATATGTCTTCTTGCACAGCTGGTGGGACTTGGCACTCAAACATGTAAAGCAGAGAGAACATGTTGATGTTACTAATAGTTTTAATCAGTGGGACCTTCCAGCTCGGAGTCACAGGTGAACACAAAGGAGCTGAGCTTGGAGCACTTTCCATGGGAACAAAACCAGATTAGAATTAGTCATACCTTCAATGGAAATAGAAAAATGGAGCAAAAACTGATTTGATGGAAACAAATAATGCACAAATGAAGGTGGTTTTTAATTGTAGCAAATGTGGTGCCCGCATTCACTCTTGCAGAGGAGGAACGATACGCTTTTGTGAACTGGATCAACACTGCTCTGGAAAAGGATCCCGACTGTCGGCATGTCCTGCCCATGGATCCCAACACAGACGCTCTGTTCAAGACCGTGGGAGACGGCATTGTGCTCTGGTGAGTCCCCGTCTCACAGCAACATAAGGTCACCTGCACTCCCCTGAAACCTAACTTTATGGTTGTATTCTGTGTAGATGATAATGTATGCAAAGACCATCGTGTAACTACAGTAATGCAGATTTTTTTTGTTTGTCGTTTAAAGAAATTCAGTTAAATTCTTATAAAGGGATAAATATCTGCTTGTTTTTCCAACATTAGAATGGCTTAAACACACAAATATTTAAACCAAATTGAAAACGGGGATATAAATGTGTTTTGATAATTGGACTGAAATGTACAGAACTCCAAAAATGTCCAAATTATAAACATCTCATCTGCAGTAGGAGTGCAATATAATTGGTAAACCTGAATCCTAGTCAATCTGAATATGCTCCATGCAGGAACGACAACATCTGATCATTATGACTAGAATTTGATTTGTCAGTGTTCATGAATATAGGAGATAAGAAACAGTTTGCTGAGCCCTAAAAATCTTATCTCTTTTTCTTTGTACATCTTTTTTGAAGTTCAAATGGATATTCCAGCAAACTTATCAGTTTGTTGTTGTTTTTGTTTTATTATTATTATTTTCAAACAGCAAAATGATCAACCTGTCGGTGCCAGACACCATCGATGAGAGAACAATCAATAAGAAGAAGCTGACCCCATTTACAACACAGGTAAGTGTGACTGCTTATTGGAGCAATTCTGTTTGCACCCTTAAAGTTTCCTGCAGCCGCTAAAACATCTGACTTGTGCTCTCCAGGAAAACCTGAACCTGGCTCTGAACTCGGCGTCTGCCATCGGCTGCCATGTGGTGAACATCGGCGCTTTGGACCTGAAAGAAGGGAAGCCCCATCTGGTGCTGGGCCTCCTGTGGCAGATCATCAAGATTGGCCTCTTTGCCGACATCGAGCTCAGCAGAAATGAAGGTATCGGGAGAGGTTACAATTACATAACACATGCTTAAACCCCCTCACCAGGGCTCAGTGGTGTGTTGTCGAGTAGATTAACGGATGATTATCACCCTTCCCCAGCGCTTGCAGCCTTGCTGAGAGACGGGGAAACCCTGGAGGACCTGATGAAGCTGTCGCCAGAGGAGCTGCTGCTGCGCTGGGCCAACTTTCACCTGGAGAACGCTGGCTATCCAAAGATCAACAACTTCAGTTCAGACATCAAGGTAACAACGGTCTACTTTTATATTTAGATGACAAATTAAGAAAAAAGGAATCAGAATTTAAAGGAGAGGATGTGGGATTTTTAAACCCATCATCAAACTGCACATGACCAGTAACTAAGTCCACCAACACAGCAGACACTAGCAAAGGTAGCTCATATTTATGTTTACCGACCTCACCCACATACCCACCTCAGCTGCTCCTTTAATAGGAATGAAGGCGTAATCTGATTTGGTGATACAAAGTTCAGTGTAGTCATTGAATTTAAAATGACATCAATTTCTTGGCCAATGTGTTTTTACTAAACAAGTTTAATTACTGACGTGTTTTTAAGTAACAAATAATTAGTTGAGCTTGGCCTTAAAATGGCTGTTTTAACAATAATATGCTTTGATCTGGCTGCATGTTTAGGGTTGTTGCCCCAAACCTCGAGAATGCACTTGCCTAAGCTATGTTATGGGCTTCAGAATAAAGCGTGCTAAATACAAATGTTTTACAAACTTTCCAGATGTTTTTTTTTTTTTTTTTTTGTAAAAGATTTTAAAAGCTGTGGATGTTTTTCCTTGATCACATAAAATCCCGCTGAAACTTGTGGTGGTAATGTAACAAAATATTCAAAGGGTATGAATACTTTTGGAAAGTTTTTTTTTTTTTTTTTTTTTTTTTTTTTTTTTTTGTCGTGGTGTCCCATTCATTTTACTTTACAATTGCTTTATTATTCAGTTTTTTTTTCTGTATAAAGACCCAAATAACTTATTTATTAAGTATATGTTTGTTCCTAGGACTCAAAGGCCTATTTCCACCTTCTGAATCAAATCTCCCCTAAAGGCACAGAGGAGAATCAGCCACGCATCGACATCAACATGGCAGGCTTCAACGTGAGCACATTGACCTCCCACAGCTGAATCTCTCCACGCGTTGCCGACTGTGCTGCAGTTCTCACCCGGACATGTGTGTGGCATCGGTGTGTCTTTCAGGAGAAGGATGACTTGAAGAGGGCAGAAGCTGTGCTGCAGCAGGCCGACCGGCTCGGCTGTCGACAGTTTGTCACCCCGACTGACGTCGTCAGCGGGAACCCCAAACTCAACCTCGCCTTCGTGGCCAATCTGTTCAACAAATACCCAGCGCTGACCAAACCTGAGAACGAGGACATCGACTGGGACCTTCTGGGGGGTGGGTATGAAAATAAATCCTCAGAATTAAATTATAAGGACTTGTAACAACAAAAGTCTGTGTGTAATGCAGAGGCTCTCTGTTTTACTTACTACTACTTACTGCCAGAGACGTTGTTGAAAGAAGCCACCGGGTTTTAACGATGCAAGGTCTGAAGCACTGCATCACCAAAGCCAATTTCTGTAGTTGTACCACGAGTCTCCTGACGGTATGCAGAGAGGGCGAACATGAGACGAGTGGCCAGCCCATCCTCTGGTATTGCAAGCTTTACAGAGGAAGTCACCTGCATGATGTCCTGCGTAGATCTGTCACCGAACCCGCTAGCTGCACTCTGAGACGAAGGGAGTGAACCAGTCTCACTCTGCGAGTAGACTTCACCTCCTCCTCCACTTCTAAAGTGACAGGCAGCCAAAGAAAACACATCCTCCTCTGCAGCCAACTCTGGCATGGGTGGAGAAGAGAACCCAGTCACTGCCATCGACGTGTCCAAGTGGCGTGCCTGGGAAAAAAAGATTTAATTTCCAGCAGTTCTACAGACAACTACTCAACTCTTTGTGGAAAGACCCTGATCAGATGACGCTCACCTCTTCTTACAAGGAGCCACAGTGACCATGTTCTCCACCAGGTGATCATGCCCAAGGCAGGCAGGTCTCAAAGTATGGAGAGGGGACAAAAAAATAAAAAGCTTCTGACAGTAGTCAGAAGCCGTGAGTTGGGAGAGGCAGCGGAAACACTGTTATCACCAACAAACATCAGAATTAGCGTAAATGAAGATTAACCCATCGTAGCCCCTATGAAGGCGATGCACCGCTACTCAGACTGACAGGCGATTGGGCGTCCGGTGAAATGACCCAAAAGGTTGATGCAATGCAAAACTAACTGCATGCAAGAAGAAAAAAGGAACAGAGCATTGGATGATATCAGACCATGAAGCCTCTGATCAGCTGATGTGTCACAGGTGTGACTCTGTTGGTATTACTACTCAAACGGAAACATTGAGTCCTTTCAGCACCGCTCTCTGGCAGTCAGTAGAGATGAAATGGAACGTTTTTAGGTTTCTGCCACAGAAGAGTCAGATACTACATTTTGGAATAAAAATTAATGTCTGCTCTCTGGCTTTGTTAGTTATATGCTGCATACAATGAAAACTATTATAAAACACGATCAGCAGTCACAATTAAGTCCTCTAAATCCCACAATCCTTTCTGGATTAGGTGAGACGAGAGAAGAGAGAACATTCAGAAACTGGATGAACTCCCTCGGCGTGAGCCCCACCGTGAACCATCTGTATGTGTAAGTATTGCCTACAGAAACGAACCACAAACCCCCTTTGAGGACTCTGACATGGACGGGTTTGATGTTGACTGATCTACTGGATGTTGCAGAGATTTGCAGGATGCCATGGTCATCCTTCAGCTCTACGAGAGAATCAAAGTGGAGGTAGATTGGAACAACAAGGTCAACAAACCTCCTTATCCCAAACTGGGAACAAATATGAAAAAGGTAGTTTGTCAGAGTCCTTTCAGTTTTGTTTCCAGGCTTTTGCCATCTTGTGTTGACACTTGTATTGTCTCCCCCCCCCCCCCCCCCCCGCCCCCGCCCCCCCCCCACCCACCCCCCCCCCCCCCTTTTTTACAAATAACCAAGCGGGGGGAAA
>CAEGAE010000802.1:0-2500 GCA_903067095.1 Girardinus metallicus
GCTCCCAGGCCTCTGGTAGAGGACCCGAGCTCAGAGGATGAAAGAGACCACCCGCAGAGGGTGAGAAGGGAATTTTTATTTTTTTTTATATATATAAATGCTTCCCTACTTTCTGCACTCTGTATTTCTGTTTTCCCAGTCAGCCATCAGAAGCTCCTGCTGCTGCTCTGTTGGTGCTTTATGTTGGTTTTCAGCAGGAAGACAAACAGAACATTAAAATGACTAAATGTCACTTCAGGAGAATCTCCCAGAAAAAGTTGATGGCTGAGAGCTTATCATCATCTCCTCTCTCCCTGCAGAAGCCATGCTGACATTAAGCAAGCAGGGAAGCTCAGGCAACCAATCAGAATGACTTACAAACGCAAACGTGGGTTAGTGGCTGCAGTGCTACATGAGCAGAGAGATTGCTTTGGCAGGTTGAGGTTTTGGTTGAGATAAAAGGAAAAGAAACATTTTAAGCAACATTTCTCTGATCTCTGCTTGATCTGACAGATTCAGCTCCTGAAACACAACCCATATACTGACTCTGATATGTCACATATTGCAAATGGTGACATGGAGTCTACAATAAACTGACTCACAGTCACAGCTATCAACCTTCTCCAGAGAAAGAACATTAACCCTGCACCAATGTTCCTACTGGGTTTAAATTCAATTTAGTTACTTTTTGAAATCCAGTTGACTCTACAATGTCTGAATATTCATCTGCTGAAATAACTTGATCACTGATGTGTTCTGGGTGTAGCTTTTAGTCTGGAGTGGAGTTGGGTGGACAGCCTTGGACTCCATGGGGTTCAGAGGTCATATGGTTCTGCTGTTTGAGCGAGTCAGTGACCAGCAAGCAGAGTTCTGGACCACTAAAAGATGGACTGGCCTCTTCTTATTAAAACCAGCATACAGTCTGTTACAATAATCTAGTCATGTAGAGATCTCTGTAATGCTGACGTTCAACAAAATCAATATCCTGACCATTAGATAAATGTTATGCAGCATTTTCAACCCATCACAGAAGGTAACAGAGAAACAGCGATGCCCTGTTTCCTTCATCTCGGTTTAGTTCTGTTAGATTAATTGAAAACAACACAGATGGCTGTAACCTTGTGAGATCTATTGAGGATCTATTGGCTTGTAGACAAGTTCCATCCTCAGCTATGTTGTTATAATATTGGCCTGGTGAGGAATCAATCCAAAGATAACCACTAAAAGTCAGAAGCTCATTTCCACTATCACATAATTTATGCCTGTTGTTTTTTTTATATACTCTCATAAACAGATTTCCTTCATATTACAGTAAATAAGAATCAGCAGGTGATCGAGGCAAAGTTTTAGTTATTTGGAATCAATTTTCCAAGCAGCTTATGCAAATTTTTACACCAAAGAAATTATTATCACTATGACAACATGAAAAAGCTTCAGCGTGATCTGTGATGCTCTTTCTGTTGTTTGACATTTATGGGGTGAAAAAAAATATTCTGACCTGACCACCCCCACCTGTACATGGAATATTAGTCTAGATAGCAGTAAAGGGTATTTGTTTTTTTTTATTATCATGAATCACCACTTCCTTCTGAATTTTTCTTTTTTCCAAAGACAATTTCTCATCTCTGTATAGTGGCATTTTATTCTAGATGATTTATTTAATAACCATAACAATGTCATAGAAAGGACAAAAATGTGCTTCCGTCAGTTTAGCAAGTCTTTTAGCTCCGAAGGCATTAATAGTTTAAAAACAGTTTGAGAGAAGCGTTTCCTCAAACAGTTTTCAGTTTACTTTGGGAATTGCGCTTTTGCTCATTGATTATTGACCTGGGAGAAGTGAAAGAAGAACTGGGACTGAAAGATCTTTTCAGAAACCAACAAATACAGTTGCTGGTTCGACCAACTCAGTTTGTTAATCGAGCGTCAATTAAAAAACAAATGTGATCTGGGAGGATCCAGAGCGACGCTCCTTTAAAAATCAGACATTTCATTTGGTTGTGATGCTGAGAATGAAAACCATGAGGTGACTGAAGCTTTCACCACATCCATCACGTTCAATTCCAAATTCTTTGGGAATATTAAGAACTTGTTCTCTCTGGGTTAGGAGACTAAAACTTTGCACGCTGTAGACGTCTTCATAACAGCACCCTGCTGCTTCCCAACATGTCCTGTCAGCAATTACCAGGGTTCCCAGACCTACCTGCACCTCCCAGTACATCCCATTTGAAATTTGGAGGCTTATTTTCAAAGACTGACTAACTTTTTTCTGCTACAGGCTCCAGCATCACCAGCTGGAGCAGCTGGAGTCTGCAGATCAGGAATGCTGCGGCTAAAAATAATAGTGGGAGAAATATATAATACTTGGAATGTTCTGGGCAAATTTAAAGGGTAACACATTAAGTATATCAGTTTTATAGTTGATTTAATTATCTTGGCTTCTTGTCAAACTTAAATATTTCAGATCTTTTAACAACTTATATAACGAGATCAACTGTCTTAAAAATTTACTTGACAAAAAACT
>CAEGAE010000802.1:7500-35628 GCA_903067095.1 Girardinus metallicus
TAGTAAAGAAACAAAATAAGCAAAATATCAGCTGCACCCTTCTGTAAAATGTTTTCTTTTTTTTTTTTTTTACAAATTTTGTGCTTCCTTTGATTTACCCCATTTTAACCTGACTTACCCGATTTAACATGGATGAATTTGCTTTGTTACAACTTCCATACCAAAGAATAGTAAAGCACAGATTTTTGAGTTCCTAGGTTCCTGAAAGGCTGATCACTGGTTGGGTGTAAGATCAGCCAATACCTGTTGCACTCAGATGTCTTGGAGGATGACTGAGAATTTAAAAAAATGCTTATGAATACCCCTGATTTAAAAATAAATAAATAAATAAAAATAAAAAATAACGCTCTCAGACGACATTAAAAGCATTAATATAAATGTGATTATAGTCTGTTTTCATTTAAAGAAGCATTTTTGAAATTAAAAATTACAGCTTTTGAACAGAAGTTCTTACTCCTTTTTTACTTTTAGCAGCTCAACCAATACCTTGCTTTGCAATGCCTCAAACTAAATTCAAAATTCTATCCATATATTATTATAAACAATAAGACAGACACAAATATCAGCGTGCTCTGAGTGGGAATCAGGAAATCTTAAACATGCCCGTGATCTGGATTTCCTCCAGGCTGTTCTGAGTCACTTAATAAAACCAACTTGATTATGTTTTGAAATGTATTTGGTGAAAGCAGCATTTCATGCTCAGTCGTGTGTGTTTTGTCTGTGTGCGCGCGTGTGATTCTGCGTCTGTGTGATTGTGACTCAGCAGCTCAAACAAATCCTTTGGGAAGACGGAGATGATTTTTAGTTCCTCCTACATGCACACATACACTTTTATACATCTTATGAGTCATCATCGTTACCTGGGAGCAAACTGCCTGGGAATGTGATTAATGTTCTGGGGGTGGGGGGAAATGCAGTCTGAGGACATGTTTATGAAAAATTCTGTTTTAACCTCATGTATTTCTGAATGTTGGACTTTATTTTTTGAAAAGTTAAAATGGAAATAAAAACTTTATCTCTGATGTAACAGGGAGCGCTGGTGAGTGCTTTGGCCGATGACAGCGTCCACTTGTGGAACCTGAGGCAGAAAAGACCAGCCGTCCTTCATTCCCTCAAGTTCAACAGAGAGAGGTAATCTGTTTTCAAAAAACTACAATCGGGATGTCTGCGTCATTGTTTTTTTTTCTTCTCTTTTCTAAACGAGACCCTCACACTTGGTCTGGTGCAATATGAACTGTGACTTTCCGAGCAGGGGCATAATCACACTTTGCTGCCTGTGTCAACTGCTAGCTTTTGCACTTGTACAGTATGTAAACAGACAGCATTTCATTTGGCAGCACTGTTTCAGCGCCTGGAAAACCATTTGCAGGGCAAAGATGCTTCCGGAGTGGCTGCTTCTCTGCTGCTATTGTACGTTCTCTGTTTGTCCCTGCTGATATTTAAACACTTGCTACTTGGGTAACTTTCTCTGCTTTTTAGAATTTCCCATCGCATTGGCACAAGTGTGATCCTTACCCAGCTGAAAGGGGGTAGACTTGTACATATGTGCCTCTTCATAGATGCCGTTTTGTTCATGGTTATCAGAGCGTTGATTCTCCATCTTATGTCAGAGTGATTCCATCCAACCGGAAGCTAATGATGTACATCCAGTGACTTTACTAAAACTACAAACATTCCAACTTCCAAAGTTAACAGCTATTTTATATTAAGCATCAGGTGAAAAATAGTACATTTCACTTTTTTTTTGCACATACTCAGAAAACTTTCAATGATGGTGGAGAAATACCTCTTTAAATATTAAAAAGCTAAAAACAAATTTCCTGATTTCTTCCAAATATGTCTTTGAAGTTTTTTTTCTGTTTTTATAAATATTGTTCAAGTTCAAAGAAGCTAGTGGAGAATAACCTCACCTCAAGGAAGTTTGTGTCCACTGTCTGATCCAATCACAAACGTATTCACTATCCATCATAGCCAATCATATCATCTGACAGTGATTTGCCTCGATGAAAAGACGTGAAGGGGTTAAACGTCATAAGCAATAACCTGAGAAAGCGCTGATGTGATGGACAGGTGGCCAGCAGCAGCTTTTAGGGCGGATTGTGTTCTTGTAAAGGCGCTTGACCGCCTCTGACATTTAGTAAGCATTTTGAACAAAATGACCTCAAGCCACGGCGCTGCAGAAGAGCGGAGTTTCTGCGTTGCTTAAGAGATGTCAAGATGGGAGAGATGGGCTGCAAAGTCACTTGACACATTTCAAATGTGGGGGGAAGAGAAGTTCAACTTCTGTAGCACAAGAAAATAGCAGGTTCTTTTTGAAAATTTATGAGAAATCAAAAACTAGACAACTGGAATAACAAAAACTGGTTTCGAAAGATCAAGTGCTTATAGTTTTTGCTTTTTGTATCAGCTTTATGCAGATAAGTTTAACAATGTTGTTGATTGTACTTTAATTTTTTTTTTTCTAAAATAAAGTGTTGCATCTAAAATGATTAGCCATGTGGCAATACTTTGCATTATCTAATGCGCATCAGCTCAGGAAAACATCAGTCACCCAAGTCGAACCCAGTTACTAGTAGATGCATATTGAAGTAAATTAAGAAAAAAAAGAATAGTTGACATCTACATGACAAGGTAAAACTGAGTTTTTGTAGTCTTCAGTTTATGATAATTTGATTGCAATTGCAATATAGACCTGCACAGGGAACACAGTTTATCATTGCAGGTCATGATTTGAGTCAAACTGAGTATTCTGGGCTTGTTGAGCTGTTGGTAGAGGAGCAGCAGCAGTAGATGCATTCAAATGAAAAACTTACATCAACACTATAACCTATCTGTCATTTCCAAGCTGAAATTAGAAATATTAAGTAGATAGGCACCCAAAAATCACAGTTGGGCACATATGTCTTTTTTTCATAATACATCAAAATAGATGCAAATATATTTCTGTTTTGCCACTTGAAAGACTGCTATCTGTGTGGTAGCAGCCTTTGCTTAGTAAATGTATAACAAAATAATTATCATTCTGCAACAGAAGACAAGCTGTTATACATCTAGCAGCAATTTATGCTTTTCGGGTGAATTTTGGGTGCATCATTTCTCTGAGTGTGTTCTGAAAAGCATCTTCACAAGAAGCACTAAGACACAGAATGAAAGCGAACAGGTAGAAAGGCAGATGAGCCCACACAGTATGGAGTGTGGTTGGTCCAATGGTAAATTACAGCATTTGTAGTTTAAAGTTAGCAAATTCCCTTAATAAATGACATTACTTTTGCAATACGTTTCCACTCAGATGATCTTTGTCTGATTATTAAATTAGTTTGACCTAAAAAAATAAAACAGAAGAAACTTGTAAGGGGGCAAAGTCTTTTGTAAATTGTAAGTCAATAAAAACAGTCTGAGTCATTTGAAAACGGATTTTATAATTAATATGAGACCATTTTGTTTTTCCGAGCTTAGTATTATCTAACCTACAGGAGATATAAATCCACAAGCTGATAGCCAGACCCTGAATCGCTGCACAGCAGTCACCTAGGAGATTTTGCCATATCAAGGTGGGTCTGAACACAATCCCAGTGCCAGACTGCTTTGTTAGTGTGAAAAGGGAGAAGGAACCAGAAGAAGCAGGCTCAGCTGAACAGAATGCTTAATGTAAGTCATACAGGGGGAGGAGTGTTCCAGTACTGCCCATTTATCTACCGTAACTCATGTCTCTTAAAGTCTCCCTGTGTGCCCTTTGAAATGGAGCAGTTTACTGTGCTCATTCTCTCAATATGCAGTAATATTGTTCTGTGGAAGGCTAGAGACAAGAGGAAATGGAGCCCGGTGCCTACAGCATGCCACCATATGAATGAATTTGAAAGCCTACTCTGGTTCACAAGTGTCTGTAGTTAATGTAAATGAGGCACATGTGGCCAAATGTCTTGCCATTGAATTGTAACATAAATCATTTCAAAAGGTTAAATAAAAAAAACGATGGAAGTATAACTGGAATTAATATTTGATTATGGATTTACTCTGGTGCAAGCGGTCAACCATCCATTCACCTGTGACAAGAAAAATGTGTATCATAATGGCCTGTACTGACTTCACATGGTTAGCTCTTTGGCATTATTCCCTTGATCTTGCTTCTTATATTTTAATATAATTCAGTCATACTTAAAAAGGCTAATTTTTCTAGGTTCCAGAATAGACAAAATAAGGGAAAGATTGCTTGTCTTTGAATCCTTAATCATAGAAAATGACAATCCATATTTAATTTTAAACACCACAGAATAGTTTGCTGATTTGTTTTGTTAGCCAGTTATCACTTCCCCCCCCCCCTTGAACCATGTTTATTGTTCAAAATATTGCACTTTTTTATTTCCTCCAAATGTCATCTTCAGTTAGGCCTGATTGTTGAAGTGAAGCCTAGCACAATGTCACCAGATTTTAAGGGTGATATGTAAGATTGAATGAGACAGATCTGTTAAACTAATAAAATACTTGCTCTCTGACACTCTGTCCCATCTTTTTAACTTTACTTTTCTTCCCTCTCCCAAATGTTTAAAATGTGACCGGCTCTTGTCAAGGTGTAGAGGAGGTGACAGTTTGAATCATAATAGTATTACAGATGTTTACTGTACAACTACATCCTGGCCAGTAGTTCAATAATGATGCATTCTGGATGCAGAGAACACAGACTCTCAAACAATTCCTCATTTGTTCATGAGTTGTACTTGTCATTTGCTCAAAAATATTTCTTGGTGTGGGGAAAAAAGGGCCCAGTGATTGAACTTGCCCAGCCCATTCACTTCACTTCAAAAACATGTCCTCAGTGCAATATCTGCTTAACAATATTGCACTATATATTTTGGTAGAATTTTAGTCAACTTATTATATTTAGCAATGGGACAATTTGATCAAACATGAAAGAATGAGTGAAAACTGTAATTATAAATAATAATCTGGCTAAGAATTTCATGAAAAATGCTTCTATTGATTTTACGGTTTCCAGATCATCCACTGCGCTCAAAAGTACAGCAAGAGTACTTAGCACAAAGTGATATCTTTTTTTTTTTTTTGTATTATTTACATGTACTATAACGAATATACCAGAACATTGTTTCCTCTTAAAACACTTTAAAAATGTATGTTTCCACCTAGAACAATGGCATAAACACCACACCAAAAGTCTGGTTTGCAAGATATTAGTGCAAGTGTGTTCAGAAACGTACTTTTATAATTTTCTTGACCTAGTTGTCTGAAAATATTTGCAGACATTCAGACTTCCTATAACCTTGAATCTTTTTTCAGTTTTTTCCTCATCCAACAGTCTTTTGTAGTTCCACCCCCTCCTCCTCCCTTCTGACCAGAATTTGAGCTGATGGTTGAAAGCGTTGCTGCAGAAAGCGTCAGCATCCACTCACATCTGATCACAGGCTCCAGAAGCGAGAAGAGAAGCGATGAGAGGAGGAGGAGTTAAGCCAGACTGGGCCTCAGCCAGTGAGCAGTGATTCAGTATGTGGGAAGGAGTGTGGGGATGTAGGGAGTGCAAAAGAAATCCTGCCGAGTCATTCTGGCGTAGGATGCTCTCGTCACCTCTTCGCCTTGTAGGAATACGTTGCAGAAGTGAATGCTTTATTGTCAAAGCAGGGTGATATGATGCGATGTAATTGTGGAGGAGGAGAAATGCTAACTTACATCATGACTAAAAATGGATTTCTCCACTTTTGCTTATTTGTTGGAGATATTGGGGAACTTTTGTTTCCATTGAGAAGAACATTTTTAAGCTCAATTTAACTTGGAGCACTTGAACACCATGCAAGCTAGTTGAAAAGTGCTTTCAAATAGTTAATGTATAGATATTTGCGTGACATTTTTGTGTGTTTTTGCTTTTATTTTGCTTCTTTTTCATGAAATCACTTTCAAGAAAAACACATCTATACAACCGCATCAGTATGCCTCTTGCAGCTTCTTGCACAGGCCTTTAGCTGCTACATTGAGTGCACTTCTTGATCGACTCGTACAATGACACTTTCATTTCCTGAAAATGAGAAGCATATCTTGTTGAATATAGCAACTTATTTATGAGAAACTGTGGCCATGTTGGCATTAAAACTTGCAAAATATGCACACATATGGATATGTTTTAAGAAGTCCCAGTAAATGTAGCATGAGATCGTTGGATTTGTTCAAATGATAACACTAACTGTTGAAATATGGTTGCAAAGTGGCAAACAGCTGCTGGATACAAACTTGACAAGTGTATAACTGCCTCATTCTTGTCTGCTCTGCATTTAGGGTATTAAGATTGTTTTTACAAGCGGTGGTTAACAAAATTGACTGCTTTCTCTTTTTTATATTTACAGTTTGCAACCCAAACACAAAACACAAATTCACAATGTTGTTTTTATTTGTGATCCTATGAGGTGTTATTAGCTGTAAAGTTTATTCAAATTTCTGAGGATTGCAGATGAACTTCAGACTCTTGTGAAAGTTCTCCCGTGATTCATCTGTTTTGTTGGCGCTGTGGAAAAAATGAGGAAGGTTGTCAAACATCTTCAGACATAAAGGCTCATTACTCTGGCTTTTCTACCAAATATATGCAGACCTTGAGGTACTGTAACAGTCCTCAGAGAAACCTGTCAGGCAGGTGATCCATTAAACAGACAAACTAAAACATTCTGAAGTTTGAATACATTTGGTTAAAATGTACCTTACTCAGTAATTGGAACCTCTGGTGGTGGCAGTGGATGTTCATGTTTATTCAGTGAGGACACCAGGTGAGCTTGGCTGCCACTGACATCTTTGGAAGTGTCGATCAATTCCACTACATGAGTGCTGCAACTTTTACATGCAATGTGTACCAACAACAGTGATTAAAACATAATAGCATTTACCCATTGACATGTAAATACTTATTTATGTTACTTTTATGCATACAAATTGGTCCATCCATATCTAATGTTGTCAAGCACCAATGCTCGCATGTCTTCTGTCAATTTCTTTACTTGGCTTCGTTACTATGAAATGTCACCACCAGAAGCCAGTTCTGAGTTGACTTGAGAATTTAGAGGGCAGTTTTAGACAATATCATGGTGACCATGGACAACATCTTGATGAGGCACACTCAAAAGACATAAAAAAATGCACCTGATGGAGGGGTGTGAGGACGACTATTGTGATTCAAATATAGTCCTCCTTTTTGCTTACTACACAGTAATGTACAGAGACATGATGTTGCTGAATCCGATGAATTTTGCCTTTGCTCTCAGTGAAATTCTGAATATTAGTGCCCCAAAGCAATGCACCAAAGAACCATTGCAGGTATTGATATTCCACAAAATGTCCTTCATTTCCTCACATTTATACTAGCATAATAGGTGTCTTGAAAAAGTAGAAAAACACCAAAATACATGGTGAGACAGAAAACAGACAACAGTTGTCCTGCCTTGTGCTTGTCTACAATGAGATCCCTGACACAATGTGTCTGAACATTAAAAGCTTGTATATATAAATATATATATTTGAGTAATGCCACAATCAAGCTGGGTATTACGGATATTTTTATATTTTCTTTACAGTCTGACCTTGTTGTTGCATCGGTAACTGGCACAGATCATCTTTGTGGCAAAAAAGTGTCCACACAATGCCATCGCTGACATTTCAATTATGCCAAGCTGTTAATGAATTTCCAAATCTAAATACAATGGACAGAAAAAAATTATCAATTTCGGAGAGATAACTGTGTTAACTAATTAACATTGTGTTTGATTGATTTTTTTATATTTTGATTAGTTCTATAATTCTCTGCCTGCATTATCCTCTGCTATCATAATGCAGTCCAATAAGTTTGAATAAATGATGGATCTACATTTTTAAAACGTCCAATTTATAAATTTACTGTTTCACAAAATTAGCAAAGCTTAGTTTAATGAATTAAGCAATTCATATCAATTTTGTGTCTTGGACGTTTCTTTCCTTATTCAGCAGTTATGCCTCTAGACTCGACTGCAGCTCAGTAAAAGTATCTCTGCAATAAAGAAAGCAGTGCTAGACACAGGTCTCTTTAAATGGAAGTATTTTTATGAAACGTTTGAACAGCTTCTGTAGTCTGAGATTCAGCCTCGTTAGGAACACAGAAAACCATACATCAAAAAGGACAATTTTTTGAATTATCCTGTCTCTTTAATTCATTTGCAGTGAACCACGCTCTCATATGTCTAGCCCACAGTGCAGTGAGTCTCAGAGCTGAGCTGTGTGGCAGGCGTCTGTCATTTCTGAGGCAATGTGTTTGGCCCTGGGCCAGCAAGCTGGCAGCTGCCTTTGTGTGTCGTGACCACTTGAAGCTGGAGATTTTACCAGGAGACACATGTATGCACAAACAATCGGGTGCATATTTGCACACGTAGACGCACACTGTGAAGTGGACACACGCACGCACACCGACAAATTGCAAGCAAATTTGTATAATTATGCTCCTGACACTGCCTCTCAGTTTGCCCTCTCAAACTGGCTCTCAGAATACTTAATCAGTTAGTCTGCATGCGCAAACGTGTGCATGCACAGACACACGGCGAAATTATGCAACAGATATTTTCATGCAGTCTGTATGCAGAGAACATGAATTCATATCACCCGCTGGGAACCGTGTTGTATACAAACAGGGAAGCTTTTATGGGCCTGTAAATGAGAAGCAAATAGTCACTGAGAGCACACAGATTGTATTTTATAGAATAATATTTTTGAAAAGCTGAACACACAGCAGTAATTGTGTATAAAACTGCTGCAGCTGTTAAAGGGGCACTCACTTACAGACACAATATTTTACCCACTAGATGCAGGGGTGCTACAAACTGGCAGCCCTTAGGTTGAAGTGATTTAGCATGTAAAACATTTTGAATAGCCTTTTTGCAAGAAAAAATGCTATTAAATTGCAAATGCAATGCTTTACTTGTATTCACTTGTGTAGATAGTTAAGAAGTTACATACTCTTTTTCTGACTTTTAAAAATGTACTTTGGAAATATTATTGCATTTCTACTAGCTTATACCAAAACATTTTGCTGAAAATGAGCAGGGCATCGGGCTTGTGGCTGATATGATACAGATAATGAAAGAATTCAGTTCTTGGCTGCTACTTCAGTTAACTTGTAAATAATAAATTATGCATTGTTGTAGCAGTGATTGTAGTTTATCATAATCTCTATCTTATGTTTTAATCCCATGTTGACTGTTATTATAAATTCTCCACACACCAACACATTATTAAGTGTTTACCAGTAATGCCTGCTGATGCATATTTAGCTCATACCTAACTGTGTTCCATCCAGTGGTTGGATTTAGGTCCAATTATGCTTAATTCACTATATACCTCAATTTATATCTAATGGGTCATATTTAAATTAATAATATCATCTTGATATAGAATCTGTTTGACTGTAAAAACACAGAGAGTTAACTTTTTAAATCAGTTTAGCTGGTAAGGAGTAAATCAAAATGGGCAACCTGGCTGAAAGGCGTATTATCACTAGACTGAATTGCCAAAAAGGATATTTATAGGCAATCTGGTACAGTCTCTCATAAACCAGTATTTCTAAGCATTTTATTTTGTTGCCAAATTTTTTGTACTAATTTAGTCATTTTAATTAGGAGACTTTCAGTTAGTTTTTGCAAAGCACTAGCTAATGCACGTGCATTATATCAACTGTGATTCATAACCGTTGAATATTGTAGAATTATGCAGTATAATTAAAAACTGTAATTGAGAAATAACAGTTTATTAATTTTGACTCTGGTATTGATCTAATATATACTTTTCTTGTATTGAATGATTTAATTGCTCTGTAGCAGCTAATTCTGTTATTGCAAAGGAAATATTTACATGCTTGATCACAGGATGGTGTGATCTGAAAATAAAGAAGCCAGGCTTTTTTTTTTTCTTTTGCTATGTAGATAATACTCATACTCAAGGAGTAACTTAAGGGTTCCGTCTTGAGCTTCTGAAGTCTAAAGCTTTGTCTCAAACCGCTGTGCAGAATCAGACAGATCACTGGAGGAGCTAACTGACCTTGAAATATTAGCATGCTGGATTACCAAGGTTGCACATTATTATTCCACGGGAGGATGGATGAAAGAACACAATGATGAAAAGGGATGAGAAGATGAATGGACAGTCACGTTTAAGGAGGGAAGAGTTTATAACCTCTCATTAAATCTAAGTCTGATGGATGGATGAAAGGAGGAGATACCGAGAGATAATGAAAACAGGAGAATTACGCTTGACTCTTGCCCTCATGTGTCCTATGGATGTATAGAGAAATGGGCTAAATGGCTGAGTAAAGCCCTCTTTGGTGTGCCAGTCTTATCTTGAGTGCTCCAACCTGTTGGAGTGGTTCATAATCCCCTCAAAGTTTGGCATAATTTGTCACCACTTATGAGACACTCAGTGATTTCCAAGAGTTTTCATCGTTATCCAAGCATTTTCCCTTAATTTTTGGACAATTTCTCTAATGGTTGTTGCTTCTTTTTCCTTCCACAGAATAACTTTCTGCCACCTGCCATTCCAGAGTAAATGGCTGTACATCGGCACAGAACGAGGGAACATCCACATCGTCAACGTGGAGTCCTTCATGCTCTCAGGCTACGTCATCATGTGGAACAAAGCCATTGAACTGTGAGTGGCCCCGACCTCTTTTTTTTTTTTTACCCTCTGATGGTTTCTCTCCAACCAAATTTCTCTCAAGTCTCTTTTCTTTCCTCTTATCTTCCAGCTCCCACACATCTGAACACAGGGCTGCACAGGCCTTGTTTTCAAATTTCAGCTTCATATTTAAAAGCTGTTTCATAGTTGGTGGACTTTCCTGTTACAATGCCAGGCTTTTGTGATTGGTAAATAGGATTATTCTAAATAATTTTTTATAATTAATAAAAAAATATTTTTTTTAAACTTATAATAATACATACAATTTATGTAAAAGAAAAAGCACAAAGAGGGAAAAAACATTTAAAGAATGCAATATCTCACCTACTACTATTTCAGCAATTACTAGGATATATTTTGTCTTCAACCTTCTTCAGGTGACCCCATAAATTTTAATTTTCACATTTTAACAGACTTGATTTTGAGTTTTAACTGAGCTTTTCCAAAACATATTTTTTCTTCCAAAGAAGGCATGTTTTTTGTTGAACACAAAAACATGCTCACGGGGAAACTTCAAAATAAAATCTCATCATCTTATCTTCAGCTTTCCTCAAAAACACCTAAAGGTTTTGGTCTAAACTACCTGATATGTGAGGCTGTTCATAACCTCACCTGAAGAAAATAAACAGTTTTGAAGAAAAGCAACCCCACAGCATGATGCTGCTGTCACCCTGTTTCAGTGTGTGTGTTGTGTCCTATAGCTGAAACACAGTTTTGTTTGTATGCCAAATTTAACTTTTATAAATGTTGGTAATTTTCTACCCATCACTTCAATTTTTGGACTAATTTACTTCTGTTTCCTTTTGTTCCTTGTATTTGTGGATTACTTGAGTTGGTGTTTTTTGAGGCTCACAGTAAGCAGAATAGCTTTCTAAGCTGAGCTATAGTTCTGTAATGACATAAGAAGTTATTCATAAGTGTCATTTCAAAGCACGGTATCAGGTAGTGAGGATGCCATCTCTGCTGTTTGAATGGATACGTCAGGATGACAGGCTCCCTTTTGGCTCCCCGCAGTAGAGACTTAAATTATTCACTGGAGCATTTTGCTTCACACTTTCCCCTCATCCCTCTTCTTGCATGTGAGCCCATATGCATGTTTGTGTGTAGATAGCAGGAAAAGAGGAGGAGGAGGGAGTGGGTGGAACAGGTGTCTGCCGAGATCAGTGTATGGTACACACAGACGTCTCGTCGACAGGGCTGCGGGGAAGAAAAGGCGAGAGTTGAGTGGTGGGAGATAGAAGGGGGAAGCGAGATTATGACAGAGGGGAGAGAAGCTGAATGGATGAGATGGGGCTTTCGCCTGGGGAAAAGGACGCGCACAGAGGCAGAGTGATGGAGGAGATGGGTGGCGTTGTGATGGAGGGTTAAAAGCAGGTAGCACAGGGCAGAGCAGATAAAGGAAGTTGTGCAGATAAGAGATAGCCACCAGGGAGAAGGTTTCCAATTAAAGAAAAAAAAAGGGCAGAAGGTAAAGAGTGATAATGATGAGATGGAGAGACGATATGAATGATAGAGCAGTAGATACCATATGGCCTTCAGATTAAAGGACAAGCATTAACTATGACTTTTCTTGATGAATCTCTCTTCCTCTGTCCCTCACCTTCACAGTTCACACTCTAATTTAGTTTGGAAAGAAAAAATTCTAATAAATTTTAAAAAGTATATCAAAAAACATTTTGTTTCAATAAAAGAAAACATAACATTCTAAATACAAAGTATTAATCGGTTAGAATTAAATGGCTTGAAATGTTTGTATTTATTTGTTAAAAAAAAAAAATCCAGTTATTTAACATGACAATATGCACAAATTAACTATTAGCTGCATGTTACCAATGCACTTCCTACACATGATCGCTTAGAGTCACTTGGCGATTTTAGAGGAAAATCACATCCTTTAAGATGGTAGAGGTGTCAGAACTGATTTCTCTGATATGCTACAGAAGCACATGGTTTGCATATTTGAGTGCACATGTGTGATTTGCTTTGAAGCAGATCAGAGAGGTGTGAGCCGAACCTCTTGTTCTTTGTCCTTGTATCTCTGTGCCAGCTGTAGAGGTCATAGGGTCAGTGTCCAGAAAACAAAAGCTTCTTTACCTCTTCTGTTTGGCCGCTTGTGTTTTACTAAGATGAGGAAGGCGATTACAATTGCAACTGCAACTATTATATAGGTAATTTTGATTTTTAACGGGTATTCCTGTTTCCACTTTACTGGAATTAGCTCTATACAGATTAGCACGTTTCAAATCTTGACATTTTTCTATCTTTATCATCTTAAATTAGCTGTTAGCACAGTAAGCACTGCTGTTATTACAAAAACAGGACTCTCCATGCATTTAATTTCATGCCTTGACTTTCCAGAAAGCCATCAATATTTAAAAAAAAATAAAGAATACTCCATAACAGACACAGGTTGGAAGGTCAAAAGGATAAAAGAAAACTTCGTTTACACTGTTGAGCCTTCCTGTTATCTGCTGGAGAGTCACTCCTTCCCAACCTAAATGATCACAAAGCATGTCTTAATATACTACAGAAACTTTTCCAGTAAAGTGTCGTTTTTCATCTTTTCTCAAACTCAATTTTAACCATCTCACTGATTCAGAGTGATGACTCGATGTCAGATTTTTTTTTTTTTTTTCCAGTAACATGTTGTTAACATGACCTGGTAGCACTTACTTATGGTGCATTTGTTGATTGGGGAGGAAAGATTGGAATTTAGATTTAGTTTAAAAAACTGAAAGTAGTAGCTGTTTTAAATATAATTTGGATTCTGAGAAAACAAATGTCTTGCTTTTGTTGCTAAGATTGTTAAAAAAGTCTTGAGACAGTTTCTTTATATTATTCTCAATTCAAAACACACCCCCTGCATTGTTACCATTAGCATGGGCATAGTGTTGCAAGAAGTACTTAAATGTTAAATCCCACACCCTGCTCAGTGCACCACTGTTCTCCTGTGACTGCTAATAGGCCACGGTGTAGCGGCTTCTGGGGTCATTGTCCTTTGGGCCCTTCTATTTGGAGACGAGCAGCACTTGCTGTGCCATTTAGCCCAAGGCCTGGCCTGGCCCAACCCAAACCAATGCTATGTGCTCATGACTCACACCTCTGTTCCAAAGCTATTTTGCTGGAAGCTGTACCGGAATGTAAAGTAAACACACAGTGCATTATTTTGTGCAAATACACAAAATGTCTTAACATATGTCCCTGGCTGTTGTTTGTGTGTCTGTGAGAGAGTTCAATTTGATTCAGCCACATAGTTACTGGCAACAAAGTCCAAGATGTGGTAGAGTAGAGTGATGAATCTTCACAGCTTCCTGTGACTCTGAGTTTATGTGAGCATTTTGACTTGCGGCATCTCATGTCCTGGTTCCCTTTTTATTTCACCTGTTCTCTTACTCAGAGGCCAGCAGCTGTTGTAAACGTGTTTTGTCTTTTAATGCTACTATGTCTTGCAAATTGTAGTTTTGTGTATTTGTACAAAGATGTCGCCCTATGCGTGAAAAGAGGGAGAAAAAATGTCTCTAAGCCATTCAGTGGTCACTTATGCAGAATCTGGTCTAAGTGACCTGGATTTCTAGCTACAATCATTATTGAAATGACTACTTAAAGAAAATAATCTTATTGTCTTATCTTGTCTTAATTTTTGTAAATTATACATTTTGAGTAAAAGACTAATTCATTTCAAGTAGGCCTCACAATTTTGTCCATTTGTTCTGTCCTAAATAATCTAAATATTAAAACAATGGTATATTTACAATCCTGATACTGATCTTACAGCTGCCAATATTCATAATTTACTAATACATTTAATTTATAGAAGCCTGAAACAATCTAAAGGGGAACCTAGATTACTAGTAACGTTTGAAAGCAATATTAGCATTAGCTTTGTTGATAACTTACTCCTGGTCAGAGAAACTGTTAAACACAAACGCTGCCAAAAGTGTACCTAGCGCTGAAACACAAAAACACAAAGACAACAAAGTTGATGGTACCAATAGCTACATCTATGGATAGGGCACATCTGAACACAAACATTGAGCTAATAACAAATACTTTGTCAATGAGAGGGACTACACAATAGTAATGACAATAGTAGCCCTATTTACTCAGTACAGAAAAAGAAAAGATTAAACACTGAAATGTGGATAATACAGTTTCTTCTATGTAAAGATGGCTCTAAGTAAAACAAAACATGAAGAGTAAATATGATTTAAGATGACTGTAAACACTATTGACTGAGGTGAAATGAGGCCACATATGGCATGGACAGACTGCAAATATGCTGTTTAAGCCACGCTGTTTCACTGAAAACTGCAAGCTGCCTCTGAGATCATCACCTGCGATGACACCAGATGTTTGAGTCTTGCTCTCTGTGTGCATAACTTTGTGTCAGGTTTTATCTGTATGCATAAGTGCTGGTAAAGGATGCATTAGATGTGTTTAAACACATAAAAAAAGATACAACATATATAAATCATATGCTACATTTTTAAATACTGGGAATTTATCAAGCACAAAAAAGAAACTCCTTGCGTTTCCCCTGAAGAGATGTTGAGTTTAGTGAGGTGTTTCTTTTTCTGTTGCTTAAATATCCCTGCTGTGCCATCAACACACCCTCCAACAATTGCTTAGCTGCACTTGTGTGCTTGCTTGCAAAACACATCTAAAGTAATAGTCCATTCTCTTTAATGCACTGAAAGCATGGCTGGACAGTGGTGATATTCAGAAATGGATTTTGGTGCAGCACAAGTGCATAAAAGACGAGTGTTTGAACCGAAGCTACCAAGGTTATACTTGCCACTGGGTATTCGGTTTAACTCAAGCAGTCGCCAGGTTTTGCGAGTGTGTGCTTGTTTGAAATGAAAACCTTGAATAAGTAGCTGAAAAGACTTAAATGTGATAAATGTGAAAGGTGCTATGAGAATAACGGCATGCAGACAAGCAAGCACACATGCATGTACACCCCGACAGGTGTGTATGTGTGCAGTAAAGCATGTCCTGACAGCTTTTGGTTTGTGTGGGTGTGTCGGTTTGCTCGTGGCAGACTACAGATGGTTTTTGGGAGCCTATGTGCACTCTGCCCATCCTGCCTCTGTTGCCATGGTGATTCCTTTATCTCCAAATGTGAATGTGTATTTGGAGACTTTGCGAAAATGTTAATGTCGGATTTATGTGCTGTAAACAATTTAATCAGAATTTTCGAAGATAAATAGCAAAGATAGAATTAAGTCGTTGGACAAGTAAGTATAGCTCCCTGTGACAATGGTGGATTTTGACATCCATAAGGAGACTGTTTACGCTATTGGGGATATTGTTTACAAGTGTGAAAGTGTTCAAATATGTCTTAATTGTGCTTATATGTATATTTTTGACTGTGGATGTGCCCGCAGGTGTGGATAGCTCTTAGCTCGCATACAGACAGTGAATGGGTATTAGACACATCAAGAGATCCTGCTGCAGCAGAGCTTAGGTAATAAGGCTCCAGTACTAACAGGCTAAATATAGAGGCAACTGACTGTCTGCCTGCCCACTAACTGTTACTTTCTAATAGACAAATGAACACATAAATGCATTGTTAAATATGTTTTTTTTCTTTTGATTTTATTTGTAGAGTCTGGCAATGCACATCTGTTGAAAAAAAAAAATTGTTGCAGTTTTATTTCTATATACATTTTTCTTAAATAGTGTAATACAGGTATACTCAAATTAATCACATGGTGACCAGGAAGAAATTTAATCTGATTAAAAACGGTTTGTTTGACTAGAGAGCACCAAACGAATTCAGTTCATTTTCTATTTATCATAAGAACAGATTTATAAGAGACGTACGACGTAAAATGTCAATTTATTTATTTCTAGTAAGATTGAGAATAAGCTGTCCCTGCATGAGTTTTTTGCTTTTTCTTTTATACTTTGTTCTAAAATAAAAAAATGACTGCTAAGTAGTAAAGTTCACAGAGATAAATCATATTCGACCTAAACTGATACTGCAACCAGAAACTGTAATTGTAACCTTTCATCAGTATAACTCCAGTTTTATTTTAGCATCAGAAAATCCTATCTGTCACCTTCAGCTATTCAGTGTGCCAAAAAAAAATTGTGCAAATCCTGTCATGACATGGACCAAAGCAAAGGTGTCCAATTTTCCTCACTTTTGTGTTTCTTTCAGTTAGCTTCACCTTCCTATCCTTGTATCCTATCCTTATCCTTCCTGCGCAGTATTAGAGTTATGCTTTTACAGCAACAACAATCACTGTTTTTCAGCAGTGACCTTCCCATCTCACCTCGTAAAGGAAGAGCAGGCTAGGAAATTTCTGAAACGGGGAATTTGACACAAAGCTTTTCTGGAGGGTAAGACACAGACAGGAGGACGAGAGAAGAGGCGTTTTAGGCTTTCTCCACGGACATGCAAATTAACAGACGCATAAACTCACGTACACACAGCCACCAGGGACTGACACAGTGATTTATCAGAACCTTTGGTGAATTTATGTCTTTCGGCTGCTCTTTGGCACCACGGGGTGAGCAACAGCGTTGTCTTCTCTCTTCTCCCTTCAGTCCTTTCGCTGAAGAAAAAAGTACATTATTCAGTTTTATGTTCAGTTTTTCTCAGCCGAATGTTTTGAATAATAGTTGTTTCCTAGTCAGACATACATATTGATCTGGCATTAACCACTCCAAGCACATTGTCAATTAACATATAATTGTATATTTACAATGCTGAATAATGCTTCCATTGCTTTTTTTAAAGCAAGTATTAACACACAGTTTTCACACAAATACAATATGAAAAATAGATTATAAAGAAAAATGCATATTTCAATATAGATGAATGAATAGCATGTGTTTTTGGCCATAATTGGCAACATAATTACCAATGCAATTGTCAAATGACTGAAATCACCTATATAGAACCTGTTTGACAACATGAAGTAGGCTAAAAGGTCTCTAAAACAACATATTATACCACAATATAAATGAATTCAAGAACAAGTGGTTATAGCCAAAAAGATATAAAACCAAATCTAAGGCTTTTGGAGTTTACCAATATGCTTTTGGAGAGTTGTATTTTGTTGTTGATTTTTATGTACCATAATGATTAAAAAAAAATAAAAGTAGTTTGCTTTTATTTACTCAGGTTATCTTTGCTATGTGTTAAAAATGATTTGATTACTTCAAAGATTTGGGTCTGACTAAAAAACTGAAATAATCTGTAAGGGGGGTTCAGATTTTTCCCCATGGCACTGTTGCTGTTTTTATTTTGTGTATCATAGATCAAAATGAAATAAATACATTTTCTGTTCTGTCTTTTTGTCTCTCATAAGTTCCTCCAAGACTCACCCGGGACCAGTTGTCCACATAAGTGATAACCCTATGGATGAGGGAAAGGTAAAGCACATTTTCTTTGTCTACTGCTATGCATTTCTTTATTGTGGTTTAATGCTTAGTCCCACTTACAGTCAGAAGTTTTCATACACATTACAGGCACCAATGTACTTTTATTAATAAGGGGCTTTCAATCATGTATTTGAACAGACTTTCCCCTGAGTGCAATGATCATACGACAAACAATGTCAGATAATGAAAAGTCTGTATTTATAGTGGATTTTCTGTATTTAGTAAAATCTTCTTGTAAGTTGGACAGAATGCACATGATTGATTTTGGCAAATCTAGGCAGAATTGGTAAAGCTCATTTAACCTGTTTGGTTTTCTTAATCTGACTTTTAAGCAAAGTCTACACACATTTTCAACATAGTTAAGTTCTGGGTCGTCCTCAAACTTAATGTTACCGTGCTATTTTGATTTCAAAACCTATATTGGGATGTGTTTGAGATTGCAGCCAGTAGTGTCCAGTTTCTGTTTTGAATTTTTAAGAACAATCCGAGAAAAAACAAGTTTCAAGCCTATTGTAAACAAGACGTTAGTGATGCACCAGAGTCCTTGCTCACACTTAAGCAGGTTTAAAATCAATATGGACTGATCGGGTGCTGACCAAGAAAGAACATCCTGCTCCAAAACAAATAATCAAATGCTTGACTAAATTTTTTGGCTGTTGACATTTACATTTGAAATGCTGCCTTAAATACAGTTTCAAGTTTAAACCAGATAAGATTGAGCTCTTTGCTTTTAATAATGAGGAGGGTGTTTGGAAGTCTGTCAAAGAATTAAGAACACTGTACCAAGTTGTTAGCAACATGACGAGGATTTTGTTTTCAATTCCACTGATACAGGTGAATTGCACAATTTTAAGTATCCCACCACAAAAATGGACACACCCAAATTCTTCAATTTTGTCTCAACACATCATATAGATCAGGGGTGATCAAGTCCAGTCCTCGAGAGCTACCCTCCTGCAACTTTTAGAAGCATCCTTACTCCAACAGACCGGGATCAGCTCAGGCCTGGTAACGAGCCATTCATTTTATTCAGGTGTGTTGGAGCAGGGATGCATCTGAAAGTTGCAGGATGGTAGCTCTCAAGGACTGGACATGAGCACGCCTGATATAAATGGTTGAAATTAGGAAACAATTAGTTGTTCCAACTAGTGATCTGAAAACGCAAACCAAAACTTTTTTGATAATTGATACAACATGTTAACATCAAGTTTGTGGAATAACCTTGAATTTAGCTTTGTTAAAATTTTATGAACTGCTTTTAAAAGCTGAGTCGCTGCCTGGAAATTAACCTATTTAAATACTCTCAACTAAATATGCGGAGAAGCATGGTGAATATGAATAATATGACATTCGTGTATATGAGATGAAAACTTCTAACTTAAAGCAGTTGGGCTTTTATTACTTGAATTTAACTTGTACTTTTAAATCACCCATGCAAAGGTGGAAGTTAACTGAGGGAGGTCAGAAATGGTTCATGTGAAGTGAACCATTTCAAGCTGAAGAACAGAAGTAATCTAAGAATGCATATTAAAGGTTATTACATTATTTTTTTTTGTTTAGACCACACACAACAATGAAACTAGGTGCTTTGTTTGTGAGTAGTCAGTAATTTTTTCAGTTATTGCAAATTCTTGTTTTGCTTATCCCTTCTTCAGAATACTTGATAAATTGACATTTTTACCAAGCAACTCTTTTCTAAAGATGAAAAATACCTGACTAGAAATTTTTATCCTGTTGACCAAAAAAAACCAAACGTCACAGACAGACTAGTGCTTTTACATCTGTTGTTGCAATTTGCTGGTCACTGTGCTTTAAAGAAATGAAACATCATTGTGTCGCAATTCTTTTTCAGTTGCTGGAAATACCTTTGTTACCTGTCCTTTTTTCCAACGATAGCCTTCATGCTTATGTTGTGACCAATCAAATCACGCTGGTCTAATTCATGCTTTGAGCGTGTTTGTGGCACGCTTACTGTCAAACGGGTGACCATGTCTTCTCCATGTGTTTGTGATTCGCCCATCTGCCTGTTCTAATAAGTCTGTGAGCTCTCTCAGCCGTCATTCTGTCAAAAAATGCAGCATTGTTAAAACGATACAGGACTTCATGCATACATATTTTAATGTTTGCATGAATGTGTACATTGACGTTGCAATGTATTTCTGCAGATAGGCTTCCCGCTAAATACAGTGTCCACAGTATTCACTGTATATAGAGTATCATTCCTATCTTCCCATTTTGTTACATGGCAGCTGCAACTTAAATATCTTCAAACTAGATTTTATTAAAAGATTTTAAGAAAATTATTTATCTTCATTTGTAAAAGACTTACTGTAAGAATGCCCTATTACAGTGCTTAGATCTCTTTTCACTGTATTTATGTGCTTCTAAAAGTCTCGGCACATGTAAAGCTTTGTGTTTGCTTTTTATATATATATATATATATATTTTTTTTTTTAGACAGATGTGAAACAAACTGAAATCTGAATGTACTGAGACTGTGTGGTAGGTGTTGTTTCCTTAAAATAGGTTGTCAAGAATCAAAGCAGCCTTTTGTTCTTTTTGCAACCCTTTTTTCTTTTTTTTTTCCTTTTCTGCTGTCAACCAGGAGTAGCAGGCTGCTACTTACACTGACTTTCTATCATACTGTGCTGGAATGTCAAGAGTATTACTTCAGTTTCAGCTCATCAGAGGGTCGACTCTATCCCCCGGTCTCACTGAATGGTTGTTGCTCTTCCTCTGCAGCTTATAATTGGATTTGAGTCTGGGATCGTGGTCCTGTGGGATTTGAAATCAAAGAAAGCAGACTATCGCTACACTTATGATGAGGTAGGCAAATCTCACTGATTTATTTCTTCTCTTTTGGGTCTTTTCTTTGGTTTTCACTCTGTGGTAAACTTACCGTTGTCTCTTTTATAACCTTGAAACTGGATAAAATTTTCATGACCTGCCTGAACTGTGTTTTCTAAAAGTAAAGGGTTTTTTAAAATGTATGTATTACTAAGATTTAATTCTAACATCATCAGACCTGGGGCTTGCTTTTCTTCTTTCTTTTTTTTTTTTTTTACAATACTATTGGAGGGTGGCAGATGATTCTTTAGAAGCACCTGGCCTCTGTCGTCAATCGAAAAAGTACAGTCAGCAGGATGCCCCGGGCCACTGCTGGAGTCCCATGGCTTTATTGACTACTGTTCCATGTGACATTGATGAAAACTTAAGTGGACATGCTAATTTTTACTGAGTGTTTGTTGTGCTTGGAGCTGTAAGAATAAGTGCAGACCATCAGTAAGTTTCAAAGCTCACACTTATTGACTGAAATGTCACACTGTGGTAGAAAATTGACAGGATCACCAGTCAGAAAATAGGAGAAAAACAGAGCAATGAATCAATCTCATCAGGCTGTGTCTCTGCAGTGTTATGAAGACACTGTTATCAGCATCTATGGACCAGTGGGATCTTTAGTATCTTTAAAATGCCACCTTTCAGCACATGTCTCTTTCTAATTCCTAGCAAAGACAATTTACCTTCTTTCTTTTTGTCATATGGGAATACATGTGATTATGAAAATAGAGAAAATGTACAATGGGAAAACAATAAATAAATACACATATACATATTAAAACATGTACCTTGTAAATAACAGATCTGTTAAATTCGTAAAATGTAAATAAAACATTTAAACAAATCAGAGGCAACTGAAAAGTACAAAAAGTAAACCTACCTGAATAACTTTTAATACCAATTAAAATGTCATTTAACATCGATATTGGCCTTGAGTTTAGTTTCTGTTTGTGCTTAGATCTGCTTTGTTCTAAATAAAAGATCTAAGCAGCTGTTTTTGTTTTTATTTGTTGCATTTTGAAATTCTTAATTCATTTTATACCATTTATTCAGATTAAAACTTGTTGTAGTACTATGGCCAAGATGTTGTTTTTTTTTTCTTTTGTTTTTTTTAGGCCTCACAAGCTCATTGACTTATAGGCCATTACTATGCCTTTAAATGCCTTGTAAAGCCTCAAATGTCATTGGTAATTTGTTGTTGCCTTTAGCAACCATTCATTGCTTCAGAAGCTTCTGAATGGTTGACTCATAACTAGAATTACAGGGGCGGCAGAGTCATGTTGTGCAGCTTTTTTGATGCACCGGGGACTTGCGCCATTTCATTAAAAAAGTGGCATTGTGAGAAAAAATGAATATTTAAGCAACGTCTCAAGACATGAGCCTGGAATTATAGCTTGGGCACAACAGGTCTTCCAAATGGACAATGAGCCTAAGAATACAGCCAAATTAGTTCCGAGGTTTCTTAAGTACAACAAATATGTGCTGAGGTAGCCATCACAAAGCACTGATCACAGATCTTGTGAGCAAAACTGAAAAGGTTTGCCAGAGTAACGCTGGTTACTTTTTTTTTCATACAGAGGCTGCAAACATCTGGGTCCGTGTTATAAAAGAACCCTAAGACTAAAAGTAGCTCCTACTGATGTCATTTTAAGAAAGTTATTAAAATTTCTGCAAATGTAACATTTCTCAAATTTCTTAGAATTTTACCCAAATAAGATAAGTTATTCACAAAGCACCGTAAGCTTTAAGAGAGGTCCTAATGTGACAAAATGTCTGGAGTAGAAAGGAGTACTTTTACAGTCTTCAATGCCTAAACGTGTCTTAGGCATTGAAGACTGGAAAGGAGAAATATCCCCCATATAAGGGATAGAGTTCTGCCAACAGCAGCCACTGCTCCTGTTAGGCCTTCACGTTTTTTACTTCCCCATTTTATGTTAGTCGTTTCACCAGATCATACAAGTTTGTACAAACAGGCGAACACAGAAATGTGCTGACAGCTGAGCGTCCATTTTAATATCAAAGAGATGATATGGAGAAATTACCGGCATGGCAAGAAGCTGAGATAAGTCAAAATGATAATGAGGATGTAAATAGAGTGTGATCAAACATGTTAATGCTGTGTGGCAACTCATTTCATTTTGCATAGTTACATCATCATAACATACTTTTCTTAATCCAGTCAGTGATTGGTAATTTCTATCCACTGATTAATGGGGGTGTATTAGCTCTCAGCAGCTGGTTAAATCAGTCTAAAGCTGGGATTCCTTTGCAGGATGTTTTAGGGGAAGACAGGAGCACTTAGAGAATCTTTGGGAATATAGGTCCTGTTTTTAGTTTTATGTTTAGAAAAAAAGTATGCACATTTCAGGTGGCAAATTATCAGAATTATGCAGCTTTAGTTAACCCTCTGTAGATACAACATATTCAAACTGCCTTGGGCACATTAGCAACAAATCCCTATTCTTAAATGAATGTAATCAGTATGGAGGAATAAAAAATCCTGGTCAGTACATCCTTAGAGGATATCTAACTTGTAAAACATTTATATTTTTCTTTAGAGCAAGTTTTACAAAATGACAGTTGGGTTTACAACTGTTAGTGATTTCAGCATTGGCATTAGATTGTCAGGATTGATTTTAAAGGAAATAAGCGTCTAGCGCTCTCAACTTATAGGAAATAAGATAAGAAATTAGGCAAGTGACTCAGACTGGAAAATCACCTGGAGCTTTTCTATCAATCGTGCATGGCTGTGTGCTCATAAAGTGGCCCTAGCATGAACTGAAACTTTGAAGAGGAGCTTGTTCTTATAAACCTAAATCTTATAAAACTAATGGACATACGCACAGTCAACAGGCACTTGCTTTTACACTGATCTCTGTGGTACTGTTGTGACCACCAGTTAGGGATAATCAGATCATTTTTCTTTCTTGGAATGGCTCTGAGATACAGAGACTCACAAACACAACCAGCAAAGATGATTATGTATTTTCAGTACGTTAGGAGCGCATTCTGTTGCTTTCTGCGGCTGCTGTGCCCATTTCCCTTAGATAAACTAATGACCTCTCTCTGCTTATGAGCATAACAGTCTCAAGAACTGAATTTCCCCAAAGGGGCCTATCCTCGTCCTAACTCTAACTCTCCAGAGACTGGGCTTTTGCTTTCACAGGGTGGGAACTGGAGGAGTTGAAAAGGAAGTGCTCCTCCATTGCATTTCCTTAGATTTACTTGCACATGAAGAATGAAAAGATGTCGACACACTGACCTCTTCTTTTGCTTCTCATTAAAAATTCAGCCATCAGATTCTTAGTAGGCAAATAAATTTGGTTATTAAAAAACATCTGAAATTTATGGAGCAATTTGGCCTGGAACCCTCCTCCGGATTGCCACGTCAGTAGGGTATTGTGGCTAAGATTGTACTGTGACTTTAATATGACTCCAGTAATACTCTGATGGACACGGCTGATGCAACAGTTAGTTAAATTGACTTCACAACGAGGACGTGGAGTTTAAATTCCTACACAAGATGTTCAGGAAATTGCTAATAAATTGGAATGCAAGACTTTCTTTAGTTGAAAAAAGGTTTTTAGCCTAAAACTTGAATGAGAACTTTGTATTTCAGTAAAATACACATGAGATGGAGTTTACTGTGCTGTAAAGGATTGTCTAACAGTAGAGCTTAATAAATACGTTCAACAATTAGTCTTCCATGAGTTTGACTAAGTGCAAACTCTTTCTCGTGAGGTGAAAAAGAGTGTAGTCGTCTATTCGTTTATCAAATCCCTTTCCCAACTACATTGTACACTTCTAGCAATATTCTGTTTTTGTTGTGTTTTCATTCAAACCCCAGTTTTTGCCCAGAAGCTTGCTGCCAAAATTCAAAGTCGTTGACAGAAATGAACACAGAAGTTTCCCGCCTTATTGTTCTCAAAAAGAGAGCAAGCCAACATTCAAAGCAGCTCTGGATTTAGAGTTTTGAATAAGCTAATATTGAAGCTTGGTTATCATTGAAATTTTTGAGTTTGAAAAGATGAATGCAGAAAAGTGATGTAGGCTGATATTTATTTTTTTACGTCCATTTTTTCTTCGTAACATCTGCAAGTAGACAGAAGTGAAAGATTTTTTTTTTTTTCATTACAGATGCTGTCATATATTTAAGAATTTTCAGCAAAATCTGGGAAGTTAACATGTCTTCTAAATAACCACAACATTTTTGCTGAAGTTCGAACAAAAAGCTGAACCTATAAAACTTTGGTTTTACAAGCTCTCAAAGAGCTGAGAGAGCACATCCTCCACTATGTTTCTTTCAGTGGTTTGTCTATTATTAGCTGCAGATCAGCACTATGGGTTTCCAGTAAGTGCCAGCCAGAGAGCATCTGTCACGCTGACCCTTCCTCCCTTGTCCCATCTGACTCAACACCTTTGGACATAGTTTGAACCTAAAGAATAGTCCAAAATTGCAGCCAGATCTTAATTCTCTGCCCCTATAGCCTCTTATTTTTTGTTGATGTTGCTCCCTGACAGAATGCAGGATTTTATTTTATTTTCCTGTCGTGCTCTTAATAGTCCTATTGTTCGAGCTCTCTCATTTATTATGCTGTCAGCTCTACAAACAACCCACCATTTGCCGTGCATCTCTGAACTCATTTTCTTTTTTACATTTTGCAGATTACAGCCACTTTCTCAGTGCTCTCATTTATTTATGTCTCAATAGTTATATAGAATTAATATTTATATATATATATTAAGCTTTTTTTTAATCTTTTCTTTGATTCTGGCTATCAGTGTCTTGCTGTTAACGCTAGTGAAGATGAAATTGTGATAGTGTTTCCATTTTCTAGAGTAAATGTAAAAGCCAAGAAGTTTTTCCTTTTTTTTTTAATAGAAGTGCTCAAACTTGTAATCAAGAATGTGCACAACTTTTTAAAATTTACCCTCCATTGTAGCCGTGAGTTGGGCAGCAGTTGGCTGATGTAGATGGGCATCAGCACCAGCTGTCTATCTAATCTGTTGGGTGTCTGTTTGTGGAGGATTGAGAGTTGTGAAAATACATACTATATAAATTATAAACATTAAGGACAGTATTGCAGTTACAGCTATAAATTATACACTTCTTATTATTTTTAATTCAATACTGAGGCGTAATCTGAGAAAGCTTATCATTTTTCTGGAATATCATTGCCACTGAATAGCAACAGTCTAATATATCCTGTCCCTATGTTAACTTAAAGCGAACCACTTTTTCATTGTGCTGCATTATTAATGTGCTTAAATGTACTACTTGGTATAACTGATTTAATTTAAAAATTAACATGCTATTACCATTGCTAAAATGTTAAATAATGTTAATTAATAAATTAGTGCTATAAGATGTATTATTTTAATGCTTGTGTAGAGACACATTAAGACAGAGAAAGAGGTAAAGCTTATTTTACACACTCAGACAGTCATGATCTCAACAATCAAAACAGACATGCAAAACCACCATAAAGCCAAATTTACTTTGATTTTTAACTAATTATTCAAACCTTCAAGCAGACCTTCTGTTCTGAACCTGAAAAGCCAATGTTAGTGAGTTAGTAACTTGTTTTATTTGCCTTAGGGAGGCGTGCTAATTCTTGCAGCTGTTTGCAGATGTTGATGTTGATACAGAATCGTCTGGAAACGTGCACACACTGTTGACTTTTTGAAACGGTGTGTGCAAACTGCTGTGAACCTGCTGTGTCACTGTAGGGTAGCTGTAATTGTTGCCATATTTGTGGAGCATCGAGTAGCACCACTGTGTTTTCCCCTTCAGTCTTTTTAATCGGAGCTCACCCTTTTCGGCCATAACACACAGCTGACTGATGACTTTCCTCTAAACCTGCTGAGGAGAGTTTTAGTGACACTGTATTGTTCATAGAACCAGGAGAAGTTATTGTAATTTCAAAACAAAAACAATTATGGGACGAAAACTCCCGTAGTTTTGCAGCCATTTATTGTTTGCGACCTTTAAAGTAAACTCTGGTTTCATAATCTGTTTTTTTTCTTCTCCAAGATTAGTTATGAAGCCAGACAGATGACCATTCAAAGCTGTTTAGAACCAAGTGATGTCCATCAGTGTGCTGAATATTTCTGTTTTAAAAAACTCCGTGCTTCTTCATAAAGCTAAGAATAACTTGACAATACCTACTTTTTAAATAAGTGACAAAAACGTGATTTTATGTCACTGCTCTTACAAATCATTTACCAGGGTAAACCATTTCTCTACCGTTATAACAATATATTGCTAAGGGGTCAGTATTGCTGAGCTTTGTGTAAACTTTTGACCTTTTAACTGAAATCACAGCTGGGATTAAGTTTCTCTTTTGGTACAATTCTAATGATTGATCAGGATACAGCAACCGCAAAATTTAAGATGCATTTGTGTTTTAGAATGAATTTTATCTAAGCCTCTTTCCTCACTGCAGTCATGAAATGTGATTGTGAATCATCTTTTTATTACAGAAAACATCTTAAGGAGCTCAATGGGGATTGTTTTATTCAGCGCTTATATAACGATAGCAACTCAACAACAGACCCAAAGTGGATTTCTCATTCCAAAGCAAAAACGAATTGCTCAGTGGGAATCGGTGTTGACATTTTGCCCCGAGTGCTTGTTTTTGTAGACTTACTTGTCATAGATGAATATTTGCATGCACACAATTACCCAAGTATGTCTGGTGGACATAAATCTGTATTCAGTCACATTTTGGGGAGTTGCATAGTTTTTGAGGACAAAGGTCAAAAGTTAAATTATGTAAATAATATATTTTCTGGTGAGGAAGATTTATTCAAGCCTAGACTTACAAAATGCTAAAAATCAGGAAGTTACTGAGAAATTAATGTTTTTTTGTCCGTTATCTACAGGTGCATCTTGTTTAGATTCTCATCAGAAATTTATTTAAGCAATCCAATTTGAGTTTCATATCATATTGATACCATTCACACAGTAAAACATATGTTTCTGTTAAATTTTATGATTTTGGCCAAAAGCAAATGAAAAGCCAACATTCAGATTAATGTGGAGCTGCTGTCCAGTGCATGACTTTTGGCTTTACAGTGAACCCTCGCTATGACTCGCTTCACCTTTCGGTCGCTGCTTCGCGGATTTTTTGTGCCGTTTTTTTTTTCTTCTTCACAGTGCATTGTGTTCTGCGTCCTGATTGACCGTATGGTTGGCTAAACAGTCTCCGCGCT
>CAEGAE010000804.1:0-11507 GCA_903067095.1 Girardinus metallicus
TTATTGTATTTTCCAGTCCATACATTCAACACTCAATGTGCATTTACAAGAAATACAAATGAAAAATCTGGGTGAAGCAAATACATTTTTTTTGTGTGTGTTACAAAAGTAATAGCTACAAACTACTTGCAGTTTAAGTATTTTTGACTGCAAAAATAGAATATTTAGCTTTTCATCCTCATACAGAGACCAAGCTTTGCATGTACTCCAAATTGTTCAAGAACAGCAGCTGATTTCATTTGGGTTTACATTTTCAGCTGTTTTTGGTGATTTTGGTACCACCAGTTAAGGGGTTAATATTTTTACTGGACAGAAATTACGATGAACAAAGCTGGTTCTTAATCCAATCCAAATGAGACAAATTGAAAATGTCTTGGAGTCACTTAACAGCTTTATGACATTAACACTGACATGAAAAATAATACTGAAGAAATAAATATATAAAATACAATCTAATTAAAAACATAAATAAGTAATAAGTTCCTTGATGTTATGGTCTGTAAAATATATTTCTTCTTAGTACTATATGTGTTCTCAACAAAGCCATGGCACTTCAACAATATTATTGCTCAAAGTCTAAACTGGTATTGTTGTGCTTATGAGGGGCAAAGACCACCTTCGAGCAAACGCCTCCCAAAGGAATAGCAGCGACCCCCTTTTGTAAAACTTTCTGCCAGCGCCTCCTGCTGTCCTCTGAACGCTCTACTGAGAAACGCTAGTCTAAGGGAAAAAGGTTCTCTGAGATACCTGTCCAAATACACCATTCTTGCTTTTATATTCTATGTGAATTGTCATGGACTTTAGGACTGAACATGCTAACTGAGGCGTGTGGAATCTAAGATAGAAGACATGTACCAGAAATGTTTTTAATCAGATCTTGATGTCTGAAAAACATGAACAAAGGGTGCAATTTCTTTTTAACATGGCAAAACAATCATGGTAAAAATCTCAGGAACTTAAAATATAAGCCTATCCCATTGAATCATTAAATTTCTTCATAAAGATAGCGTAAAAATTGTTTTGTACTTATTAGGTTTTAAAATAATGTTGAATAAATTGTAATACCACAACCTCAAGAAGTGCATAAAAGAAACTTATTCTGTCCTTAAAGCTTCTACAATTATAACAAGCAGCCTTCAAATTTGTTGCCAAACTATTTGGCTCTATTATTCTACAACGAGATGTACAACAAACAACATTTAGCAGCAAATTTAACATGTTATCAGATCAAAAAAAGAGATACATATTCACATCAGGTTTTGATAAATTTGTAGACAGAAAAACAATAGTTTTCTCTAGTTACCAGAAGAACACTTTTTACTTTTACAAAGGACAGACCAGGATAAATTAGTTTTCATTTTCATCCGAAGAAGCAACACAACATCAGGAACAAGATCCTATAGAAAAATTACACCCAAATAAAGATTCTTGTAATGATGATTTGTTGCATGTAAAATGATGTTTTAAACCTTAGTTCTGAGATGAAATCTTTGAAAATTACTTTGCAGGTGCAGTCAGTTATTTCAATGAGTCCAGCGTCAAGAACTGTCAACTGCTAATTGAATTCTTTGACAGCATCACATTTTTCATTGGTCCTTTAAAATTTATATTACAACTTGTTATTTTTGTGTATTATTCCTAAATAGGAAGCATCTGTGAAAATTGTACATGGCGCAACTGAAAGGGAATGCTGTCAAAGTCAACTACCAATAAATTTTCTCCTGTTATTGATAGAGGAAGGAGTTTAATGTAAATGTATTTTTTGTACATAAGCTTTCGATTGAGAGAGTTGATGGAATGGGCTTTTTATGCAGATAAAAATTCTCGAGATAATGAAGTTTTCTACAGTTAAATAAACCATCTGTCAAATACACAACTGAATGTCTCAAAACAAATTATCCTGCAATGATCTAGTCAACACCCAAAGCTGAGAAGAGTGCTTTGTGAAATTTTAAAGACTTGTGTATAAATTAAGACATAGAAATATAAGGTAAAATAAAGATCTTTACACACATTACAATATGGTTCAGTAAATAAATATTGGCAAGGTTTAAGATATCAGGGTTTGCCAAATGCAGAGTCTTAAAGTTAAAAGAACTTGGCCTTAGTATTTGACAGACTAAAGAAGTTAAAATACCCTCGAGGTAAACCTGACTGAATACGGATAAGAATGCATGAGATTACATACCTGTAAAGTGCTTGTAGATCCCAAGACTTCCTTGCTGCCAGCAATGGAGTCTTTACTCTCTGTAGGTTTAACACGCTCTTCTGAAGCACAAACAGAACAGATACTATTAGATAGATAAGTAGTTTGTGTAATTCATATCGAATCTGATAAAACAGGAAATAACATAATGTTAATTGTTTTCTCAAAGGAAGAGAAAACAATTAAAATGTGGATGGTTTACAAAGCCATCCACATTTAGGGTAAGGGTGAGATAACCCTAAGATATCAGTTAGGCTTGGGAAACACAGACAAACCTTTAATAAGAGACAAAGAGAAAGGAGGGACATGGTCATCTCTCTCTCGCTCTAAAATGTGATTCACAAAGGCAGAACAGTCAGCTGCAGCTAACGGGACCTCTCTGTCACTGAGTTCCTGCTCCAGGCTGGTGTGGAAGAGGCTGAGAAGGAGCTCATTGGGGGGACTGGAGGTGCTATGAATAAGATCTTCATTCGCTACACCTGAGCAGAAAAATGTCAAAGTTGGTGATGTATTTAACAGGCCTCTCTTGTAAATGAGACAATGAGTCTTAAGAAATGTTCCTGTATAAACAAAGGAGTAATAATAATAATGAAACAAATATTGTAGTATGCATATATTCACAGGAATTTATATTAATGTCACTTCTAAGCACAGAGGAGAGAGATGAATAGATACAGTACCTGTATTGAATGTGAGGAAGAAGAGTTCAACCTGCTGACAACTTGGAAGAAGTTGGATAAGATCAAACTGGAAGGGAACCATTTGGATGCTGTCCTCAGATAATGTTACATCTCCTGTAAAGAACAGCACAGTCATTGATTAACGCACAAAAGCCTTCACACATTAGCAATACAAAAAGAAACTCACTCAGCACAACTAGGATTAACAGCATTTACTCTGAAAATAATATAAGTTAATGGAAATAGATACCTTTTTAGTATGAAATTGTGAAAGTGGTGGTAAAAAGTCGGCTAATGGGCAAAAATCTGTACAGTTAGTCTCATTTTATGGTGCTCCTTTTTTACCTTGGACTACTTTGTGTGCAGTGGGGAGAGAGCAGGTCTGGTCCTTATTTTGGCACAGCTGATTTAAATACTCAAATGTCATCATGGTGGACATGCATGCCAGATCCCTGGGGAAAATCTAGGAAAAAAATACTTTTTTTGAACAAAGCATGCTGGCATCTTACATGCTGACTATTAAAAATAAAACAACAAACAACTATATGCACACAAAGATTTAGTCAGTCTATTCAAATGCTGTTGCATAGGTGATACACACGGCTTGTGGAATGTCTTGGTATATGAGGCCCTGGAAATGTCGATGCTGGTCCATGCAGTTCATCACCGAGCCACTCTGTGGTTCTACCCAACATTCTGTCACCAGGTTAAGCTCTGTGTCCATGTCCACAGCTTCCACCTCTGTTTCATTGTCATCATCCGTAGAAAAGCTAGAGTGCCAGGAAGATTGCAATAGGTGGGGAAACAATGAAAGGCTGCTCTGATGACATGGAGCCAATATCAAAGTCACGCTGCTGGTCCACCTTAACCAAAACACAACTGAAACAGATTCTGTAGAACATCAGTGGCAGTCATACCTGTCCTTGCTAAAGGTTGAGTGAGGTGGAAACAGAATGTACTGAACAATACAAGAGTGACTCTCCTGCTGTCTGTTGCCTGACATGATCTGATGACAAAGATGAGAACAAAAAGAACAAGCGTCAGGTTACAAATCACACATGAATATCATAGATATTATAAACCGATCATGACTTGGCTTTCAGCTCTTGTTTTTTACCTTCATTGGCAGCTCAGTCACCATGTTTATGATGCCCTCCCCACTAGAGGCAAAGTGAAAACCTTCTGATAGGCGAATCCTACAAGGATGTTAAAAAAGATTTTCAGAGAACCCTTTTGAGGTCACCTGATCTCATTTGTTGTCTATGAGCAACACATGAGATCAACCACTGAAGTTATTACTTAGGTTTAGCTTGTTTGGTTTTAAACTTAAGATGATGGTAAATAATATTTACCATAATATGCATATTTTCCAAATATTTAATTAAATATTTAGTATATAGAATAATGTGACCACTGCATTTACTCCTTTAATTCGTAGCGTTTTGGCCTGCAATGCCTAGAGGGACCTGAGAGTGGACCTTTATTCTTTGCTAGTTCTGTTACCAAACTGCATTCTAAGCTAATGCCCTAAAACTTTAACATTTTCTATTAAGTTTGGTGTTTGTAATCTACTTTATAAAAGTAACTAAAATGTCAAAATGTCCCAAGACTGAAAACTTACTCAGAGAGCATCGACAGGATGTGAGCGATAGCCTGCATGGTCACAGCAGGTCCATGGCTGCTCTGCACTCCCCACACCCACCGCCGGTGTAAGAAATAACGTGATAGCGAGGCCAGGGTTGATGAGGCTGTTCGGTTGGCTGCCATGCTGAGGGGCACAGTGCTATTGAAGGGCACTGGAAAATTCTCCATGCTGAAAATAAAAGGAGTCCTGAAGTCCTGTGGCAGCTTCTCATACCTGTAAAGAAGTTCATTTTATGGTAAAATCAGATTCTCTGATGAAAAAGAGGAGTCTTAAATGACCCATACTAACCTTATCAGCAACTTCTCAAGAGGTTTGTTGAGGACCACTACACAGGGTCTATCTGACAGAGCAGGCTTGGCCACAGGAACTAAGGGAGATTTAGATGGAGACACATGGCCCACTGTCTTCCTCTTGGCCTTTGGTGTTGCTTCTTTGTTCTGAACACGGTGAGGGAAGCGAAGCTTCAGGATTTGCTCTCGCAGCTCATCCACAATCTGAAATAAAAAACAAGAGCTATGAGTAATGAGCTATTAGGTCATTGTGACAGTTGAGTCTGTTTGTACAGCACAGATGGATCTAACTAAGTGTTCTGATTAACGTTATTGTGTTTTGACATGTAACAATCTGAAAGTTTTGTCCAGTTAGAGACTAAATAAAGACAGGTGGAGCACAGGGGTAAGATTACAACAAAGGGTAAACTTTTCGTGTTTGGAGCCAAGTCCTACACAAAACAACCGATACAATACAACCAAATCACCTTGCACATAAGTTCATAATGTATGTTACCAAATCCATGCAACTGTAGTCTGACTTGTTTATTGGGACAAAAGCTGCCAATTAAAAACTTCAGGTTTACTTGGTGCAAATAAAAACCCACTGGAAAAAAATCTATATAAAAGGTGTGAAACAGATGAGTAAATAAATACATAATGTGAGAACATGTGTAAAAATGGTCCCAAATAATAAAGGACAAAAAAAATTAAGGACAAGACACAGGATTTAATAAGGTGACATGTCGATCCACATCCATTTTTATCATCACAGGAAGTCGAAGAAGTTCTACAGAACTGTTTGGAGTCCTGTAGTAAGGTGTAAGCTTGTTTGCACCTTACTCAAGCAAACGCGCTTGCATAATCTCTTCTGCTGTCATCTGTTGGGGCAGCAGCAGTCAGGGACCTGAAAAGGCTCAACAAGCTGATAAAGAAGGCTGGTTCTGTTCTGGGGACGACTGTGAAGCTTCTGGAGATGATGGCGCAAAGAAAGATTTCACATAAAATCCAGATAATTATGGACAATCCTGACCAACCTCTTCCTGAGAACAGCCATCACCATCTACAATAACTCTGAAAAATTTTGAATTAATGTGAGTTACAACATTTGATTTTCCTGTGAGATTAATATATTTATTTTCATTCAATTGAATTGAATAAACGCTTCGTATTGAATCTTCCCCAGAAAAAAACAACCCATAATTATGCGGATTGGTTGTCTGACCTTTAAGTTGAATTGGAAGAGTTCTATCTATCAAGTGAATATAATATGTGAAAACAGCACAGAAATCCCTCCTATTTTAACAACACTTTAAAGAATGAGTCTGTTATATTTCAGCTTCCCCAGTTTATTCATAGTACTTTGTTTTCTCATTTTAAAACTATTAGAAACCTGTTCATTGTTAGCCATAGTGCTCCACCACCAAACAGGGAGAAAAGAACAAAGAAATACTTAACTGCTGGTAGTTCCTGTTTGGCCAGATGATAGAGATATCACAAAGCTTTTGTGTTTAGGACACCCAACTTGTATTGAGAGCCACTACAATAAATCAATATTTATGAACTTGTTTTTATTTATAGCCTTAAATTTTTGTGAAGGTGTACCAGAGATTATTTCTGTGCCACTGAATCGACCCAAAAGGCAAGTAGCAGGCCTGGATGTTGCATAACTTGTTTCTTTTTAAATCTATTATTTTCTAATGTAGTTCCATTTTAATTCTAAAATAATTGGCATAACTGTGAAATGACAATAAATCTAATCATAACAGGTTCTCCTGCATCCCACAGGAAATTACATATTGGGATGATTGTTTATCTTCAAAATGCAAAAGTACCTTGTTCCTAATGTTAGCTGGTGTCCCAATAGGAAAGCCCAGACGCAGAACCATGCAGGGTGTCTTAGAGATCAGACGGACCAGATAAAAGGATGTGGGAATTTGGTCCGATGAACTGTGGAGTCAAAGTTAAAAAAAAAGTTCAGTATTATGTTCTCCAAAAGAATGAAGAACGTGTATATAGTTCTTTTTAAGAGCACAGAAAAAGCGATGGTCGCAAACAGTGATAACCTTTTTTTTTTACCTGTATATGAGTTTGACATATGAATAACCTTCCACCAATACAAAGCTGCTGCAGTCCCTCAGCAAGGATGTGAGAGCAGAGTGTGAGATCCGACACTGGATGGTGCTATACCGGCCATTGTTTCCAGCTGTGTGCAGGTGTTTGGGAACAGGCCTGGAGGGACAACATTAACCCACAATCTGACTGATCAGGTTAAGTATAGATAGCCATAGCAAAATTATACCAAAGACAAAAAAGATAAGAATACATTTTGAAGTGTTAAAATGTTTCACTAAGGAGTTCCAATAGGTTTCTCTCTGCTTGTAATCATACTTAACATTAAAACTTTTCTGAGCATGTTTTGTAATTTTTTTTTCTTAGGTAAATCTAGACAGTACAGAAAAATCACAGTTTGGTATGTTTTCAAGAGAATAAAATAAAAAGATTTTTTTTAACTGAACATGGCATAACTGATACAATAACAAAACCACTTAACAGTTATTGTTATTTAGGAAGATTACAGATACTTGATATTTGAGAGGAAAAAAAAAATTAAATCATTGTGCAATGCTTCAGTCAAATGCAACAGAATTTGTAATTTAACAGATGTTTCTGCCATACCAGCTCAACTCAATTTATCTATATAGCGCAAAAAGAAGATGAGAATAATATTGACTGCATATTACAAACAGTCTCACATGAAAGATGGGTTAAGTGATTCGATAATTTAGGGCTCTAACGTGAGAAACACCAAAGAATAAATATTTTCCTGACCTGAGCAAGTATTAGATCACTGGTTTATCTGAGACTAGATGAAGAGAGTAACTGCACAACTGTTCAATTGAAAATTCCTAAAGGCTTCCATAATGAAGTGAGCTGCCATGATTTCCTCATGGCAGCTGTTGATATAGCTCCCTACACCATCCTTCTCACCAGGTTATCTTCCTTTGTTATTAAACATACTGCTCGTGACTGATTGCCCTCGCATCTCTCTGGCTACTCTGTTCCTTCAACCGAACTCCTTCAGGTCAGATGCCCTTCCTGTTACACCAGGTCTGTCGTACGGTTCCTTCTTTATATCATCCATCTTCACCCCACTGACAATGTATCAGTAAATTGAGTTTGCACCGATTTATGTTATATATCCTGCAGTGCTTTTAATCACTCTGTTCGCTGCCCCTGAAATTCCCTCATATGTTGTATGTGAAACATATACTCCACCATTATGTATTACCACCATTATCATAATTATAGCCACATGAACCTTTATGAATCCAAATTATTTTAAATGATTTGAATATAAAGATAAAGAGATGTGTTCCTCACAAGTCATGTTCAAGGATAATAGCAATGCGGTGCATGTGTAACCATCGTTGCCAAAAGTTTGTGTCCATAGAGAGTATGGGTTTCCAGTATGATGCAAACTGGGACTGAGATGGGTCTTTGGATCCACTGTGCTGCAAAGACAAAACCTGAAGAGGAGGACATAATTTAGTTAAAAAAGATTAACACAAAAAAAAAGAGGCTGTTTTTGTGCTAGATAACCAGATTGGGAGTGTGAAATGGCTCTTAGCAATTACACTTTTTACCTGTGGACCAGAACGTAGATCTGGCAACCTTTAATCAATGTTGTAATAAAAATGACAGATTGAAAAAAAAATCTGGAATTCAGTCATATACATATGTGGACAAAATTGTTGGTACCCCTCTGTTTATGACCTCAAAGGTGCCAATGGTCACTGAAATCACTTGAAACTGCCAGAAGACATAAAAATCTAAAATTAACCAGTAACTACAAAATTTCTGAAGAAAGGGGCCTGCACAGCGTGCATGTTCATTGAAACAGCGTTCTGCTCTGGTGCTGAAAATTAGCAACAAAGCTAAGGTGAAGTAAAATGTAGCCAATAGCATGTGGAGTATTATTATTATTATATTGATTAAAATGGACTAACTCCATTCAGTATGAAAACATTAGTGTATAAGCTAAAATTAACTAAAATGTTAAGGTCAGCTTGATGTTGTCTGTAGCATGTGTGGTTTCAACAGCATGTCATTGACTTACTACATTCAGTATACTAACCATCGCTAATACATTTTAAAAATCAGCTAAAATTCTCATTTTAGCCTGAAGGATGATGTTAGCTTTATAGTAAAAACAAACTCTAAGCCTAACATTATCATCACATACTAGTCATAATGAGTAACTAGCATGTTGGCACTACCAGAAGGATGGAGATTATTACTAGCATATTAATTAACATAAAATTACTCCAGTCAGTGTGCAAACATTTGTTTATAAGCTAAAATTTGAGAAAATGGTAAAGTTAGCTTAATTGCTGTCAGTAGCACACAAGTCATATCTAGTTTGTTAAGTTACAGACCTGGAATTATTCACTAACAGTGTTCTGTGTTTCATCAAGACCTGCACTGACAATGTCACAGTAAAAAAATGTATCTGTGTCCTCCCAAACAAAAAGGCACGGATGACTCGAAGTCCAGTGGCTGCTTAGAGCAAGGCAAGCTACTTTCAAGTGTGGGGACAAGGCCCTCTAAGGCTGGGCACGGTGAAACCTAAAGACAGTGTTGCTCTTCTTGTAGGAACTACAAAAAGAGGATCGAAGAGCACCTGGACAATAACAACAAGCAGATTTGGTTGGGAATCCAGCACATCACCAACTACAGGATCAGCCACAGAGCAGCTGACGGTGACATCTCACTAGCGGAGACGTTGAACCACTTCTTCACAGACACTCGCTACAATCTGTCAACCCCAGGAAGGCAGCGTGACCTGATGCTGTTCCTGAACGTGTGCAGAGAAACTGTGCAGAGCAGTTGGCTGGGGTCTTTACGAAGATCTTTAATTGGTCCCTGTCTCTGGTCAGAGTCCCATCCTGCCTGAAATCCTCCATCATTGTTCCCATTCCTAAAAAAAATCACCCATCACCTGCCTGAATGACTACCAACCAGTGGCTCTCGCCCCCATTGATGAGTCACATCTTGGCGTTCATTCCTCGCACCTTTGATACACACCAGATAGAGCTAACAGGTTGACTGGGATGCTGTTGCCACTGTCCTGCATGCTGTCTTTTCCCACCTGGAGTACCAGCAGAGTTACGCATCCGTTTCATTGATTTCAGCTCTGCATTCCATCCTCCCTGACAGACTAGAGTGCAAACTGTCAGAGCTGGGAATCCCCTCTTCCGCCTGTTGCTGGATTAAGGACTTCCTGATGAATCGCAAACAGAGTCAGAGTGGGCCTCCATACCTGTTCAGCTATCAGCACTGGCTCCCCCCAGGGCTGTATGCTGAGCCCTCTGCTCTTCACGCTGTACACACATGATTGTGTTTCAAGCCATCAAAGTACCATCCTTGTTAAATTTGCAGACGACACAACTGTAGTGGGTCTCCTCTCAGGAGGGTGAGACCCACTACTCCACTCAACACAGACAACAACTTCATTCTTAACACGGCCAAGACCATGGACCTCATGGATTTTAGGAGAAGTAAAGGAGACATTCAACCATTATACATCTGCAGAGAGGCAGTGGAGAGGTTGTCAAACTTCTGTTTCCTGGGAGTTCATATCATGATAACCTGTCCTGGGATATAAACACAGCAGAAACTCTATTTCCTGAGAGTCCTCAGGAGGAACAATATTTCTCAAAAACTGCTGGACACAATTTATTCCAACGGCTGCCATCTGGCTACAGATATAGGAGTATTAAAGCAAGGACAAACAGACTAAAGAACAGTTTATACCCAGTAGCCATAAGAGCATTAAAAAAGTCCCATTTATCACCCTATTTCGCTATAGCCCAGGTAATTTTATTACATGGTTTCTATAATGACAATAAAGATTATTACTATTATCAAAACGTGCGGCTCAATATATATATATATAACTCTCACGTTTCATTCTCAATTTAGCTTACATAGACTTATATTGGACTTAATTTACTTGGTGCAAAATACTGTTTTTAACAGTATTTTGCTCATTTTGCATTATTTCAAAAATGAGTTTCATGTAGCACTGAGGATTAAATATAATTTCTTAATGTAGAATAGTTAATTATTTTTACGTCTAATCTATAAACAGTTTGATTTCTGTTCATTCTGTCAAGATGCAAGAAAGGGCCAATTTTTCTTATATTGGTCAATAGTTTTATTTTAAATATGCTGTAGGAGCCGTAGTTTGATGACTGTTACAAATATCGCCACGTTTTACAAACAGAGGGAATTGTTCAGTTTTTGTCGCTTGTTCAGCTTTTAGGAATTGCAGCGGCTGCAGTGCGCCACAATAAGCTGATAAGCAGGCGAAGAACAAAACTAGACAAAACTACTTCTACAACTGTTTTGTTGTGCAACTATTTACAACAATCGCTGCAATCAAACAAATTCTTTAACTGTCAATGAGACTTCTCCACCCGTCCACAGGTATTTTGGCCCACTCCTTATGGGTAAACCGCTCCAGTTCTCTTACGTAACAAGAAAGCTCTAAGTTAGAAAAATATTTTTAAAAATACACGCATCTACAGCAGGAAGCGCCCTAAAACTCCCTGATAGATGGTTGCATTGACCTTGGACCTCTGAAAACACGGTGGACCAACACCAGAAGATGACATGGCATCTAAACCATCACTGACTGTGGA